>CAUYLG010078026.1:0-46406 GCA_963573385.1 Cacajao melanocephalus
GTGCACACCATCACACCTGCCTAATTGTTGTATTTCTAGTAGAGACGAAGTTGCACCATGTTTGCCAGGCTGGTCTTGAACTCCTGATCTCAAGTGATCTGTCGACCTTGGCCTCCCAAAGTGCTAGGATCACAGGCAAGAGCCACAGTGCCAGGCCCAGTAGTTAGACAGTTTTGTGATTGTTTTCTATCTATGTATGTCTCATTAGACTTACCACAAGGTAGGTAACTTTTTTACCCTATACCTCATAGATGAACCACTGTGTGGTACAGAGTAAGTACTTAGTAATGGCAGCTGCTGTTCCTACTCATTCACCCTGTCTTTCACTTCTCCCAGCTTGAGGCAGAGCTTCCACGTAACTTACAAACCCAGGACAACAAAGGTTGGGAAAAAGTGAAGTGGCAAGTGATGCAGGAAGGAAGGAAAGGCAACACAGGCCGGTACGCTGTGAAGCTTCTCAAGTAAACACAGCCAGTTGTACTGTCACAAGGGATGTCTCTAGGGAGGCCCTCATGGATGGAACTAAAGCAAATTCGAGAAGCGTATCAACAATTTTTGGTATAGTTGTACTTAGGTATGCCCTTTTCCTATTTGTTTTAATTTTTCTATTTCTCCTTTACTGTCTTTTTTTTGTATTAATACATTAAGTATTCCATAGTTATTTTTTCTTGGTATTATAATCGTATCTCTTACAATGATATAGAAAATTTTCATCACCTAAAGATTAGTCTTTTTTTCCTCTATTTGAGATATTTTCTATTTCTATATCTTTAGTTATTGTTTCACTTTTCTTGTTACTGTTTTTTTTTGTTTTGCAAGCCAGGACTTTTAAAAATTTTAGATTGGATGATGAAAATGTTATGTTGTTGGCTTTGATTATATATTTTTAAAAGATAATATTCAACATCTTTTAAAGAAATGTAATTAAAGTTCAATCATTTCAAGGCTTACTTTTAAACTTTTTAGAGTGGATTATGGAACACTCTTTAGTATATGGCTAAATCATTCTTTTGTGGATTCGATTTGATACTCTATACATTACAAGGTTTTTCTATTCTGATTAGTTACACACCAACTCTCCCTATCTCTGTGTGATGTGTAGGGATTCTTCTGCTTACTCAAAATGATTCTTTTCCTACCTTCAGTAGTTTCCTTTCACACACGTGCAGGTATATCTTTAGTCAAGCCCTCAAGACATCCTTACTACACATCTTCAGAGCCCTAGTCAGTTCAGTTCCCTCTTTTTCAGTAGTTGAGCCCACAAATTCCAGCTTCTTTGGCTTCCTTGAGATAAGATCTCTATCTTTTCAAGTCCACAATTCTCTCAGGCTTTGTTTGTATTTCCTCTTCCTACACAGAAGCCTGGAAACTGATCCCAAGAAATAAGCTAGTGCAGGCATAGAGCTCTCTTGGTTTATTTCTCTCACCTCTGGGATGAGAGTATTGTGCAGCCTGTTGGTCAGCATCTGAAAATTATTCTTTCATAGATTTTCATAGATTTAAAAACCAGAGAGATTTTCTAACAGTCTTTTTTTTTTTTTGGCTTTCTTTGGGTTTGATTTAATGTTCTTTTTCTGCCTTCTTTAGGTAGAAAATTTGAATACTGATTTTAAGTTTATCATCTTTTTCTATGTGCATTTAAGATTCTACATTCTTATTCTAATGGATGTCATATTTAATTTTACAAATTTTGATAGGTTCTGTCGTTACTATCATTTGGTTTAAAACATTTTGTTATTTCTGGTGTTATTTTATCTTTGACTCAGATGGTTTTCCTGTTATTTGTTTTTATAGATGTTTATCACTTAATTTCCAAGAATGTGAGGATTTCCTAGTTGTATTTGAATCATTAATTTTTATCCTAGATTTACTGTGGTCAAATTTACCGTGAATGATTTCAATCAAAATGTGTTTACACAATTTCTGAAATGATTTAATTTAAAGTTGGTAATTGTTTATGTGCACTTGCAAAAAGTGTGTGTTGTATATGAGTTGTCTGCACAGTTGTACATATGTAATTAGATCAATTTTAATTTTTAAAAAAATCTTTTATATTAACTGATATTTTGTCTGTTCTATCAGCTTTTGAGAGAAATGTAATAAATTATATTAAGATTGTTGATTTGCTTATTTTTTTGTTTCAGTTTTGTAATGTTTGCTTTATATTTGGTGAATCTAATTTACTGAGTGCCTAAAGATTTAGAATTTTAATATTCCTCGTATGCTATGGTTTGAATGTTTGTCTTCTCCAAAACTCATGTTGAAATTTAATTGCTATTGTGATGGTATTGGGAGGTGGGACCTTTAAGAGATGTTTAGATCATTAGGGCTCCACCCTCATAAATGAATTAATATCATTATTGTGGATGTGGGTACATGCCTTTTGCTCTCCCTCTTTCTTTCATTCCTTCTTGGTTTTCTTCCTCCTACCATGGGGTGGGGCAGCAAAAAGGCTGTCACCAAATGCCTGTCCCTTGATCTTGGACACCCTACCCTCCAGAATCATGAGTCAATCGAGTTCTGTTTATTATAAATTACCGAGTTTCAGGTATTTTGTTACAGCAGCAGAAAATGGACTATTTTCACCTTTATCGCTATGACTTATATCTGTAATTACATTTTTGAAAGTTAACTTTGATGTTAGCACTGAATGTTGTTTTTATATTCCCTTTTTTCCTGTCCTTTTTTTGGCATAGCGTATTATTTTTCATCCTTTTATTTATAATCACTGTGGATCCTTATAATAAAAGTGAGTCACTTCTAAACAACAAATAAAAATTCTTGTTTATTTGTAATTCAAGTGTTACAGTCTTAGTCTTGTATATGGTATATTTATTTCTTTTATTGCTTTGTTATTATTGAAATGTTTGGATCAATATCTAACATATTTATTTTTTATCCTGCAGTGTTTTGAGGTTCTTCTACGTTTTTGTCTTGTTCACATTTGAATTAATGAAATGTTTTAAAATTTTATTTTCTTTCTTTCACATTTTTAATTTTAATCTTTTATTTTTATACATTGCTTTACATGACTATTATAGGTATTATAACATGAAAACTTGGGCTATTATAGTTTATTTTTCTTTTACCATTTCTATATAAATCTATAACTCTCTAACACTTTAACTTTCTTTGTCCCTTTGCTGAGCTTTTATTTTGTTCGATGTATTTTAGCCTAAACACATTTTAAAATCTATGAGATTTTTTTTGGTTTATATAGTCAAAATCCATTGACATCTCTTTTTAACATATTTGCCCGTTCTTCCTGTATTTTATGTTTCTATCTGAGATTTTTTTTTCTTTCACAATAACTCCTTGCATATTTCTTTCAATAAGGAATTGGTCATAATAAATTCTCTTAATAGTTTGTTCTGAAATTATCTTAATTCTATCTTAAAAACTTGTTTGTACAAAATGCTAGTTTGACACTTTAAAAATTATTTTAATATAAAATGTGTTTCCATATGACCTCCATGGTCTCTACAGAACTCAAATGTTTTTATTATTTTTTGCAGTTAATTTGAAAGCTCTGTGTCTTCCTCTCTCATCACGCCTTCCTCCTAGATGTTTACAAAATTTTTTCTTTGGTTTTAGAGATTATTTCAATGGCCTAGATATAATTCTCTTTCTACTTATTCTACTCAGAATTTTCATGACTTATTGAATCTGTGTATTACAGGCTTTAATCAATTTTGGAAACTTTTGGTCATTTTATCTTCAAATATATCTTCTGTTTCATTCTCTTTTCCTTTTCAAACTTGAAAAATCTTTCTGTTCAACTATTTCCCCATATCTCACAAGCCTATTTATACTTCTACTTGTATTTTTCCTCTTTGTCCTCTGAGAGACCTGCTGGTTCTCTAATCACATTTTCTGCTAATAAATCAACCTATTAACTCTAAAGTTTAGTTGTGCTTTTAGTTTTAGACTGCCCTCTTGATTATTTTTTATACATTTCAACTCTTTTGTAAAATTCTTTATTTTTTCACTTATTTTCTATCTTTATTTCCTTGACCATATTAATCCAAATTATTTTAAAGTCTCTGATTGATAACACAAATATGTTCAAATCTCTTTCTATTGGCTATTCTTCTAATTTTAGCCACATAATTCTTATTCTTGGTATGTTTAGAACTTTTTGATTGAGTGTTAGTCATTTTATTTGTTTTATGCTTTCTCAGTGGTCAAAATATTTCATCCTAACTGAAACTGGAAGCTATTCAAATTACAAATTATAAAATGCTGTCAAATATCACAGACAACACAAAATGTGAAAAAAAAAATTTAACTACAACTTGGCATATCTCTGAAAACTTTTTTCTACTTTTTAAGTAGAAATTTTTATGTAACAATTGCTTTATAATATTTCTATATACTAAGGAATAAACTATATTTCATATACATAGATTTATCATGGCTGATTAGAATTTGCTTTCAATTATTAATTTAGAAAAATTTCTTTCAGATTCATAATTTATTATCAATAATGTCTGATTTTTATTAGCTGATTTTTTTTTTTAAGATAGAGTCTCACTCCATCACCAGGCACCAGGCTGGAGTACAATGGCGCAACCTTGGCTCACTGCAACCTCTGCCTCCTGGATTCAAGCAATTCTCCTGCCTCAGCCTCCTGAGTAGCTGGGACTACAGGCACACGCCACCACGTCCAGCTATTTTTTTTGTATTTTTAGTAGAGACGGCGTTTCACCATGTTGGCCAGGATGGTCTCGATCTCTTGACCTCATGATCTACCCGCCTCAGCTTCCCAAAGTGCTGGGATTACAGGCGTGAGCCACTGTGCCCGGCCTATTAGTTGATTTTATATTTGAGTAATCTATAGACTACTTTTTGATAAATACTGTACAGTTGTAAATGCATTAGTAATTTCAGCACCACTACATGTTTACCCAGTATACAAGTCTCACTACACACACACAGACACACAAACACACACATACATACACACACTCCATTATTGATAATTATATTTTTAACAGGAGAAAATGTCTGTTTTGACTAAGCATTGATAAGAACCACCTTTTTAACTTTTACTTTGTGTCTAATAATTAAATAATTTTCTACAGAACAGCTTCTGGCTTCATAATTTTCAATTTTCTTTTTCTTCTTCAACCTTACATGCTTTCAGAGGTATGAAGTGTAAGACATAGCTATTCTGCAAAATTGCCTTTGTCCTTGTGTCTCCACACTTTAGTGCCAGTTAAATCAGTAGTGTGGGCTATAGGAGTGTGTCTGGAAGCCATTCCAATAAAAGAACAATAAATACTTCATTATACATGGTATTGCTAAATCACGTAATAGATTCAACTCAAACTTTCCTTTAGCCAGACACCCAAAAAACCTATGACCATTCTAGTATGACCCAATACCAAAGGAACATGATGGAAAGGAAATTGGAAAAGATAAGACAGTGGTCTTATCTAATTAAAGTTAAAATAGATCACTTTAAAATTTTTTTCCAAAGCATATGACGACATGAACTAATTTCTGGAGTTCCTCCTATTATCTAATAAGGTACCCACAAAGTGTGGATCTCTGAAGGTTAAGCCTCATTAGCTTCAAGGCAAACTTGCCTATTATATAAGATTGTTGGGCGTAGGTAAGAGAGAAAAGTTATAAAAAGAATGATGAATTATTAGAAATAGAATATTTAAAAAAAATAAGATGGTAAGAGTAACTCACTGAATGAGGAGACTTGGGTGACACTGAAGCAGAAAAATATTAAAAGGAACAAAATAATTACAAAGATGACACCACTGGAAAAATATAGTATTTTTGCCAGGTAATATTTCTGATCACTTATTAAGGGACTGGTCCTATATTAAGCAATTTAAATCTATACTCTCATTTACCCCTTATAGAATATATGTGAGGTTGGTGATTATTTTGTGCCTAATTTTTTAAAGTAGAAAACCAAGGCCCATGTAGGCTAAGTAACTTGCCCAAGGTCACATAGTTAGTAAGTGGCAGCCATAAAGTTGAACCTGGATCTGTTGGATTCATTGTTGGTTCTTTTAGCTACTTGGTTAGAGTAGAAACACATGAGACACTAAAGGCTAGGAAAAATGAGGATATTAATTACAATGCAGAATGACCAGCAATATATGAAACATCTTTTATTTATTTTTGATTTTTAATTATCACAGTGATTATTTATCATTAATTTTATCACTGTGATAATTAAAAATCAAAAATTAATAAAAATAATAAATAAAAAATAATTAAAAAATTTAATTATCACTATAATAATTTTGGTAGCATACCAAAATTATCTACCCCCATTGTTGTTTTGCCAAATCCAAAATAATACTTTTTTTTTGGTTAATAGTATGACTTAGATGTAGTAGTGACAGGTAAAAAAGATTTATTTATTGATAAATATTAAGGATATTTAATAATTCCCAATTATGATGCATGAGAAAAATGATGAGGATAAATTAGCTAATGTTTGCAGAGCTTTTTAAATATTAAAAGGGTTCCTAAGATTTTAGTATTATACACAATGTTGTTTAATAATTAATGGCTTGGGAGAACCAACTTTAAATTTTCTGATCTTAGTGCACCTAAATTCACAATGATGTTTTACACATTGACTATGTGAATGATAAGAAAAAAATCTAGTTATGGATTTCATTTCCAAATGAGCAGAAAAAAAGTCTATTTGGGCTATTAACTTTTGATTTTTTTTTTAAGAAAAATGTATAGGTAATTTTTCTTCTGTTATTAGGGAGATGGTGGTGAAAGAGAGCAGTATTAAGAATTAAAAGGTTAAGATTGTTAGCCTTACATCAGACAAATTATCCTTATACTGCCTGTCAATGTTGTTAACAGAGACTGTTATTTTACTAATCCTTAAGATCCAAATTATTTCTTTTTTTATGTTTCAGGGCACAGCAGGTGAGAGAGTGGATTTGTTAAGCTGGGTGGGTTTATCCTTCTTGTATGTGTTTGTTCAATTTTATGTTCATTTACTTATTGTACACATATGGCAATAGAAGCTGCTAAAGCAATCACTGTTATCCTGCAAAACAACAAAGCACAGAAGCAGATGTTGTATTTCCAAGATTTTTTTTTCACCCAGGATTATTATGATTAAAGATTCTTTCCTTCCCTCCCGCTTTGAAGGAGACCAGGGGCTGCTTTCTGGAGGCTTTCTAATGACTTAGGGAAAGGCTCCAATATCCTCGCATTACAGCAAACCACCCTAGGGGCAAACCACACATGAACATTATGAATTTATTTTATTTTTCAGAATTACATGGATAAAGAAAATCACCAAAGTGGCATCATAACAGGTTTGTTATGGTTGCATTAAGTATATTGAAAAGGCAAAACACAGCACCTTACTTCAAACTGAGAAAATAATTATGTACATCTAAGGCTGGTCTTAGAAAAAGAAGATTTAATTCACTCTGGGGCAAGAGGTTAGCTACTGTTTTCAGCCATGTGGCTATTTCAAGAATTAAACATTAGGATAATATAGGAAATAGGAGGAATAGTCTAAGACAGGGCAAGCACACATTGCATTAGGAAAGACAATTCAAGGTTTAAGATTTTTTAATTTTCTTTTTCTTAAAGCTGCCTGGTTTCAATTAGATTAAAAAAGCTGGATTTTATTTCTTTTGTTTATTTTTTGTTTTTTTGACTTTGGATATTTGGCCTCTAAGCCCAGATGACTGAAACTTCCTTATTTGAGCATCAACCTTTTTGAAATACTGTTTTCTTCTCCCTAAGGGCGCTTTACCTCTTGATGGTATTGTCTACATTCCACCAAAAGGCAGACATTTGAAGGTCTTCTGATAAAAAAGGAAGTGGAATAGAAGAATTAAAGGCCAATATGTTTATTTTGCTCTCAAGTGCATTGATGTATATTTATGTATTGAGAGAGGGGAGTGGGCTTGAGAGCGAGGGTTAAATACTTGTGATGCTGTCTACCTACAGGCCTAGAAGTTTTCAGCTGCATTAGAATAAGCATTACTATTAGCATGAAGAGGAGAGCTGAACTCAATTGCAGCAGCATCTAGCTAAACACAGCGCAATAAGTAAATGGTACACATTAGCATTGTGTTCAATCCTTCTCTCTCCCTGTTCAAGCTAATTGGAAATTTCAATCTATTTCAGAGAATCAACACAACTGTCAGTCATTTTCCATAGTTCACCTCTTCCAGGAGGAAAAAATGGAATACATATAGCAACAGAGCTCAAGTAACAGCCCATGTGTCTTACATTTTTATCTGATCACTTGTTGACTTGCAGCCCATAGGGAGTTTGCAAATTTGCTGCACATTAGGATCACTTGGGAAATTTTGAAAAAATCACCATGCCCAGGCTCCTCTCCAGATCTACTAAATCAGAATCTGGAGGTGGGACCCAGAAACCAGTGTCATTTCATGCTCCTTAGGTTATTCAAACGAGCAGCAAAATTTGAGTACCATTTCAATATGGAAACAAACATTTCATATGCATAAAGTATGAACAATTCATATGGCAAGGTATATTTCTTTCTATCTCTTCTCTTCATTCTGTTTATGTTTCAAATAAGGTTTGATATAGAATAATGAGGAGCAAGATGGCTAACTAGTGTTGCTACGTGCTTGGTCCCCCACAATAAAAAGGGACCAAAACAATGAATAAATAACTATACTTCGAGTGGAGTGATTGAAAAAGTATGCTGAGAGCATCAGGAAGCAGTGAAATTTCTGTGGAGTACAGAAGCCTAGGATAGCACCATAGAGAAGGAAGCAAGACACCCTGCCCCTGCTGCACTGTTGCCCCTGCTGCAATCAGCTTTGAGTCAAGGGGAAGTTCTTTTCTACTAGGAAGAGGTAAGCTGGAGGAGACTCCCACCAGTCCCAATAGCTGCCAGAGATGCCAGAAATCCATGCTACAGGAGAGTCCCTCAGTCATTACAGGCCCTAAATACTGTTTGCAAAGTTGCTGAAAGTTCACGCAGCAGCATCGTCCAAGAGTGGAGCCTTGGTTATGTACCCACCACTCCTGTGACCTAAGCTGCAACAACAGGTGCCATCTTAAAACTGGATCCATTGCTAGAGTCTGTTCTGCCATGGGGGCCAATAGAAGCTCCACTGTCATCGTACCATGTTCATATGAGTACCTATGGCACCATGAGCCTGTCTCCACTCAGCCTGCAACCCCATCCCCAAAGAACAGGTAGATTTGCACAGCAGGGAAGCTGCAGAACAGCCAGTCAGCTCACTGTGCCAATGCATACCCATACCAACCCTGAGAGGGCAGCAACTGCCCTGTCTCCTAGAAGTACCATCACATAAGCAACCTACTCACTGCACTGTGTGCACCTGCACCTAGACCGACAACTACTCTGGCATCAGCTCCATCCACAGAGATTACCGCACAACTGGTGGGGCCAATAGTGAGTCTGGCGGCAGCCTCATCTCCCTGGTGACATTGCCACACAGCAGTCTCATCATGTGTGCATGCCTGGCCCAAAACCCAGCTCAGTAGTGGCTCTGCTGAACCTATCACACACCCTGCCATCCCATCACTCCTGAATGTGTTCAACCTGAAAACCAGCTAGGAACCCCCACCTTCAGAATGATTATACCACTGAAGTCACAAGCTCTCAGGGGCTAGTTCACTGAGGTAATCGCAGATATCACCAACAAAAATTACAGCTGAAGAAACTGCATGGGGCCCCTGCTATTGAGTCCGCCTAGTTCCAAAGCCAATGTGCCGTATCCAACCAATACCCTTAGGACCCTGTAGATGTACAATAGTACATATCTCTACGAAAGTTATTCCATAAAATTGGAGAAAGTTACTATTCCATTAGATGTGCAGATATCAATGAAGGAAAAGAAGAAACATGAAAAAGGAAAGAAATGTAACATCCCCAAAGAAACATAAGTCTCCAGTAACAGATCTCGAAGAAAAGTATATTTATAAATTGCCTAAAAATTTCATAATAACTCTCTTAAGGAAATTCAGTGAGATACAGCAGAATATAGACAATAAAATCATAAAATACAATTTATTATATGAATGAATAATTTAACAAAGAGATAAATATTGTAAAAAGGCACCAAAGAGAAATCTTGGAGTTGAAAGATTCAATTAATGAAATAAAAAATACAACAGAGAGCTTCCACAACCAACTAAATCAAACTTAAGAAAGAATTTCCAAACTTTAAGATAGGTTTTCTGAAATAACCCAGTGAGAAGGAAAAAATAAATAAGAATTTTAAAAAGTAAAAAATCTATCAGGCTTATGAAACACCATTGAGTAAACAAATATTTGCATTATAATTTTACCAGAGGGAGAAAAGATGGAGATCAGCACAGAGAATCTGTTTAACAAAATAATAGCTAACAAATTCTTGTCTTGAGAGAGATATAGGCATCCAGATTCAGGAAGATCAAAAGTCTCTAACCAGATCCAAAAATATTCCCTTCGGGACACGTTATGATCAAACTGTAAAAAGTCAAAGACATGAGCCTGGGAGGTCAAGGCTGCAGTAAGCTGTGATTGTGCCATTGCACTTCAGCCTGGGTGACAGAGCAAGATCCTGTCTCAAAACCAAAACAGTCAAAGATATAATTCTAAAAGTTGCAAGAGAAAAGCACCAACTTACATGTTAGGGTATCTCCATTAGGCTATCAGCATATTTCTCAGCAGAAAACTTGCAGGCCAGGAGAAAGTGGGATGGTATATTAAAAGCGCTGAAAGAAAAAGAAATGACTACCATCAATATTATATATACCAAAGCTATTAATTACAAATGAAGAAAAGCAGACAAGCAAAAGTGAAGAAAAGCAGACAAGCAAAAGCTAAGAAAATTCACCACCACTTGACTGACCTTACAAGAAATGCCTGTAGAAAAGAACTATCTACTATGGGCCTACTTTGTGCTGAGAGTTGACACTCATTTGGAAGATCTGCCTACATAAAGGAACTACCCACGTTAGGTCTCCTGAGAGCTGTTCTGTCGCTCAATGAAGCTCCTTTCTGCCTTGATCACCCTCAGGTTTTCCACATAACTCATTCTTTCTGGATGCAGGACGAGAACTTGAGACCTGCTGAATGATGGGACTGAAAGAGCTATAACACAAACATGGCTGAAACATGGCCCTAACTCACCACATTGCAGTGAATGAGAAGGAGAAAAGACATGTGGCCTTTTGGGAAGGCCAGACTTAGGGGCTTCCAAGCCAGGGCTGTGACAATCTTTTTGGGGCTTTATGGTTCCTGGTGCCTCCAAGCCTCTGGGAACCACATTTCCTGGTGCCTGCAGTGGCAGCCACTTGTGGTATAAATGGAGCTGGTGTCTGTGCCAGTGCCTGGAGCTGCCCACCCTGCCACAGCTGGCATTCCTGGCTGTGAGCAGTGGCCAGACCCAGGGCTCACTCACACACCCCTCATGGCTCCGCACCTGGCTTGCCTTTGACAGGCATGGGATCCAGGTCAGTAGCATGAGCTGAGAGCAGCCTACCAGGCAGAATGGATGCAACTAGCCCAGAGGGTATAAGCAAATCCCAAGCAGAGGTGCTGCAGGCCACAGAGGTTTCTGGCTGATGAAATGACACCCTAAGGATCCCAGTTACATAATGATAAAGGAATCAATTCAACAAGAGGATGAAACAATTGTAAATATACATGCACCCAACATTGGAGCACCCAAATATATAAATCAAAATTATTAGATCTAAAGGCAGTGATAGACTACAATGCAATAATGGTAAGATACCTCAACACCTCACTGAAAAATGGACAGATCATCTACACAGAAAACCAACAAAGAAACAGACTTAACCTGCATCATAGATCAAATAGATCTAAGAGACATTTACAGAACATACCATTCAACAGCTGCAAAATATACATTTCTCTCAACTGTGTATAAAATATTCTCTGGGAGAGATGAGTTGTTAGGCCACCAAAAAAGTCTTAACAAAATTAAGAAGATGAAGATTTTATGAAGTATCTTTTCTGACCACAGTGGTGTAAAATTAGAAATAAACAAAAAGGAAAACTTCAGAAACTTTACAAATATATGGACATTATACAACATGATCCTAAATAATCAATGTACCAATGAAGGAATTAAATAAAAAATTTAAAAATGTTTTGATATTAATGAGAATGGACATATAACAAAACCTATGGGACACAGAAAAAGCAGTTCTCAGATGCAAATTTATAGCAATAAACACCTACATCAAAAAGGAAGAAAGATTTCTACTAAACCTCATTTTGTACCTCAAGGAACTAGAAAGATAAGAACAAAACTAAACTGAAATTGGTAGCATAAAGGAAATAATAAAGGTCAATGCAGAAATAAGCAAAATGGAAACCAAAATAACAATTAGAATGATCAATAAAATAAAAAGTTAATTATTTGAAAATTATAAACAAAATTGATAAACCTTAAGCTAGTTTAATTAAGAAAAATGAGAGAATACTCAAATAAGTGAAATAAGATATGAAAAAGAGACATTACAACTAATACCACAGAAATACGAAAAGTCATAAGAGACTATTATGAACAACTACATGCCAACAAATTTGATGATATAGAAAAAATGCAAATTCATGGACACATACAGTTACCAAGATTAAATAATGCAGAAACAGACAACTGAAAAGACCAATACTGAGTGAAAAAATTGAATCAGTAATATGATGTATTCCATCAAAGAAATCAAAGATCAGAAGAACCTAATGGTTTTGTCTCTCAATTCTACTAATCATTTAAAGAACTAATATAAATCTTCCTCAAATTATTCTAGGAAGTTGAAGAGGAGACTACACTTCCAAACTCATTTTACAAGGCTGCAATACCTTGATTCCAAAACCAGACAAAATCACAATAAAAATGAAAACTGGAGGCCAATATCGCTGATGAAGATAGATGCAAAATCTCTCAACAAGATACTAGTAAACTGTAGCACATTAAAAAGGTCATTCCCTATGATCAAGTAGGATTCATCCCAACAATGCAAAGATAGTTTAACAAATGCAAATAAATAAATGTGATATAGGAATTCACCACAAAAAAATCATTTCAACAGATATAGAAAAAGTATTTGATAAAATGTGGCATTTTAATGATAAACACTCTCAATAAATTACCTCAACACAGCAAAGGCCATATACAACAAACCCACAACTGACATATACTGAACGGAGAAAAGCTGAAGCTCTTTCTCCAAGATTAGGAATAAGATGAAGATCTCTGCTTTTACCAGTTATTTACCATAGTACTGGAAGTCCTAGCCAGACCAATTAGGCAAGAATGGAAATATAAGGCATACAAATTGAAAAAGAGGAGGTAAAATAATGTCTGTTTGTAGATGACATGATGTTATATATAGAATCCCTAAAAACTTCACCCAAAAACTGTTAAAGCTAATAAATGAATTCAGTGAATTCACAGAATACTAAGTCAACATCAGTAACATTTCTATATGCTAATATTAAACTATCTGAAAAAGAAATAAAACAATCATTGTATATCCACACTCAGAAGAAGAGACTAGATCCCTACATTTCACCATATACAAAAATTCACTCGAAATGGATTAACAACTTAAGTGTAAAAATTGAAACTATAAACTACTAGAAGAAAATACAGGAGAAATCCTTTATAATATAGGGCTGGGCAGGGACTTTTAAAATAAGACCTCAAAAACATAGGCAACAAAACAAAAATATACAATTGAAATTAAATCAAACATAAAAGCTTTTGCACAGCAAAGGGAACAGTTAACAGAGTAAAGAGACAATCTATAGAATAAAATGTTTGTGAAGTATACATCCGACAAGGGGTTAATAATCAGAATATTAAAGGAACTTAACAGCAAAAGCACAATTTGATTTAAAAATGGGCAAAAGACCTTGATAGACATTTCTAAAAGGAACATATAAAAATGGCCAACAGGTATATTAAAAATGCTCATCATCAGTAATCTTCAGAGAAGTGCAAATCAAAACCACAAAGAGATACCTAATATCTGTCAAAATGGCTATTTATTCAGTTGGAGTAAAAGTAATTGTGTTTTTGACATTACTCTATACCAACCTAATTTAAAAACAACATAAACAATAATGAAAGATAAGTGTTAGTGAGGATGTGGAGAAAAAGGAACACACACATGGTTGGTGGGAATGTAAAGTAGGGTAGCTACTATGGAAAACAGTATGGAGTTTTCTCAAAAAAATTGAAAATAAAGCTTCCATATGATCCAGCAATGTGGCTACTGGGTATATATCCAAAAGCAATGAAATCAGTATGTTGAAGAGATGTCTGCACTCCTATATTTATTGCACCACTATTTATAATAGCCAAGATATGGAATCAACTGATTCAGCAGGTGAGTTAGTAAAAATAGGGGTATATATACACAATGAAATACTTTCAGTCAGAAAAAAACAATGAATATGGGTGAATCTGAAGGACATTATATTAAGTGAAATAAATCAGACACAGATAAATACCCCATGATCTCACTCATAGGTGGAAGCTTAAAAAAAAAAAGATACTATAGAAGTAGAGCAGAATAATGGTTACCAAAGATTGGGGAGGAATGGGGGATGGAAAGATGGAGAGAAGATGTTCAATTGGTACGGCGTCATAATAAGTTAGGAAGAATTCTGGTATTCTATTATACAGTAGGGTAACTACAGTTAACAACAAAGTATTGTACATTACAGAATATTCAGAAGAGAGGCTTTTAAATGTTCTCACTACAAAGAAATAATAAATGGGTGAGGTGACAGATAAGCTAATTACCCTTATTTGATTACTATACATCATATACATGAATGGAAATATCAAATTGCACTCCATAAATATGTAGTCACAATGTGTGTATTAAAAAAATTTTTAAAATAGTTTCCAAAATAAACAAACAGGTGCAACCAAGAACAAAACATATTTTTCCCCTACAAAAAGTAGTTGGTGATAGTATAATCTGGATCTGGTAAGGGCGTCCTCCATTAGTATCTTAATATTTCAAGCCCCTGGAACAGTGGTTCTCAAAGTGTGATCACCTGACCAGCTTTATCAGCATCACCTTATAACCTGTTTCATATTCAAATTATCAAGCCCTGCCACAGGCCTATGGAATCAGCAACTCTGGTGGGACCCAGCAATCTGTTTTAAAAGGCACTCCAGGTGATTTTCATGTACTCTAAATTTTCACGCCCTGGTAGAAGACCCAGTTGTTCTTAGTATAGATCACTACTTGGTAAAGAGGTTTATCACAGCCAGAGCAAAGATTTGGAGTAACTAAAGCTATTATGACAGCACTTGTTGTGGTAGTAATAGAGAATTCCTTTTCTTCATTTCTTGGCAGAGACTGGTATCTGAAAGCAGGAGTGGGGATATAAAAATGCTTTACATTTCAACACTGTGACAAGCTGACATGAAATGTAGAGAAAACATGATCCAGATTGGACAAATCACAGTGCTAATTGAAATTAAGCAAGTATGCACAAAATCTAGACTTCCTTACCCATTTAGGGAGAGGTAAATCTGATTGGGTAAAAGATCTTATTATTTAAAGATCTTTACAGCACATCACTTCTGCTTATTTATTCTCAGTTTTAGCTAGGCACTGGAATCATCTGGGGAACTTTAAAATAACATATTCCCACTATCAGAGAATCAGAAATTCCGATTTTATTGGTCTGGGATGCATCAGGATTTTTAAGAATCTCTTCAGGTGATTTCAATGTAAAGACAAATTTAGAAACCACTGCTTAAGCTTTGGTGCTTAAGAATTGCTGCTACATCTTTTAATCTAGCCTTCCTGTGATGAGATCCAACTGCAGGTGAGGCTTACGTTTCTTTTATTCTCATTGTAAGATAAAACTGAACTCACAGCAAACCCTGTGTGCCATATGGTATAGATGGAGATCCAGAAAAATTTGGTTAAGATATATACCATTTAAATCATGGGTCCCTAGCCCCTGGCCCACAGACTGGAAGCTGTTAGGAACCAGGCTACACAGCAGGGGGTGAGTGGTGGGCTAGCAAGAGAGAAAAGCTTCATCTGTATTTACAGACTTTCCCCATTGCTCACATTACCACCTGAGCTCTGCCTCCTGTCAGATCAGCAGCAGCGTTAGATTCTTATAGGCACTCTATTGTGAACTGTGCATGTGAGGGATCTAGGTTGTACTCTCCTTAATGAGAACCTAATGCCTGATGATCTGTCACTGTCTCCTGTCACCCCCAAATGAGACCATCTAGTTGCAGTGAAACAAGCTCAGGGCTCCCACAGATTCTACATTACAGTATAATATTGGGGTTCAGGGGTTCAGGGTGCCCTTAGCTCCCCTGAGAGGATGTTTCTCCAGGTTCTTGGCCTCCTGCCCTCTCAAGAATGAGGGGACCACAGCGTAGTGTGCAGTAAATGCCGGACTTAAAAGTGTTTTTAGAAAGTGATTTATTTATTTATTTATTTAGAGAAACAGGAGGAGAGAGAAACAGCTAACTCTCACGCTGAGTGAGAGAATCCAGAAAGATGGAATCCAGGAGAGGAAAGCAGCTTCCACACCGAGTGGAAGGGAATAGAGAGAGATGGAGTTGAGGAGGGGAAGACAGGCTTCCATGAAGGGAGTGTTCGTGGAAGGGGACTCCAGAGGGGAAATCCAGGAGAGAGAAAGATGGCTTCCACAAAGGGAGTGTTCGTGGAAGGGGATCCAAACATGGAGTCCGAAAGGGTGTGGAAGAAGAGGACTTTTAACATGGGAGGAACCCTTATCTTCTCCAAGACCCCTGGCCAATGAAAGGAGTTTCTTAGAACTTCTGCTGGAGTGATTGACTCTTAGTTTCTTCCCGTGCCCATGAAATTCAAACATAAACCGTTAAATCTCCCAGATGGAGAGAGATGGGAAGGGGGCATGGCGCTGGGAAGTTCTTGCTCTTAAAACTACGCTCCCTTGTGGACCCTGGAAAGAGAACACCTTCCCTCATTCCCTCCCTCTGGACAGGAAAGCCCAACTTCTGTTGGAACACTGGCGTTGATCCTCTTTAACTACTTCCTGCTGAAATGGGGTGTAGAAGGGGCCCTGCAGTTGAGGTTTCCTCCAGAGGGGAGACTTTCAGGGGTGCATGTTGATTTAGAGGTCCACAATAGAGCTTAGGAGTCAAGGACATCAAGGGTTCCAGTGGTGGGATTAGTTGTGACCTTGTGGTTTGGTTTACAAAATAGCATTTTTTTCTAGAAAGAGGCAAGTTCCCTTTCCACTATGAAAAGGATACTTTTGGCTGTGGAGTGGAGGGTTTACAACTTTCCTTAGGAGGTATCCAAGGCTTTAGCCGAGTGTGATGAATCCAGGAATTAATTTCTACTACCTTAACTGCCATTGAGGTAGACAGAATAACCAAAAATTGTCCTTTCCAGGATGGGCCTAGAGAGGGAGAGTCTGAGGGGAGAGAATTAACAAGCACCAAGTCTCCAGGGCAGGAGAGAAATACTGAGAAGGCCATGCAGTGTCCAGGAGAAGATCAACTTCCTGGACTTCTGTGGTCAGCTTTACCAGAGGCTCTGTGAGGGTGATGGCTCGTGCTGGCACATGCTCCAGGAACCCTCAGTCCTGTGATTGGGTCATCTGGTCAGACACCTCAGGCCCTGAACCTTTGTCCCCTGGGACAGTGTGCTTTCCAGTGATTCCCTTGGCCCAGTGGGCATGGACGAGATGGTGGTCCATTCCTCTGGGGACAATTTCTTATAAAATGTCCCTTTAGACCGCACTGGTAACAAGTTCTGCTAGACTGGTGGCTAATCCAAGCCTTTCCCTCATTTGAGCCTCTAGTGTCTGTGTGCCTGAAAGCCATGACTAAAGCTGATTTCTTGTATTTCTTTTAGCCTGTTTCTTCTGGTATCTATTATAAAACACCAAGGTTGCCTGGCTCAGTAATGATTTTAGGCTTTGCTCTGGTCCCAGAGCCAGCTTTTGGAGCTTTCTCCTGTTACCTGCTGCTGAATAAGTAATAAACTTGTCCTTTAGTATTAACTGACCCTCTATGGAGTTTGGTGACAGGGAGGTGTACTTCCCTAAGCCTCCCGCAATTACTCAAGGAAATCTATCAGGTTTTCTATTCGGCAGAGGATAATTTGGCCACGTTGTTTAGCAGAGAAAAATAAGCCGCTTCTTCTTTAAAGACTATATGCTAAATTGGTCCCAATTTTCCAGTATACATTTTAATGGAGACTTGAGCTTGGGAATAGAAGCACCCATCTGAAATTGAACACAAGGGATGCCCGCACCCCTGGTTAAAGAAATTACAGCTGCTTTGACCTGAGGCATCCCCCAGGTAAAATGGGTACTGAAATGAAACATTTTTCAGTCAGTACCCCGAAATTTCATGTGCCCAAGATGCATGATCCATTTTATCAGAGGGCCTCCCAGTACATAACATCCAATACATAACCAAATGTACTGGATTCCAATGATGACCTACCAGGGTCATAGGACCACTCACTGCCTGCATGACCTCCAGTGACTACCATAGAGGCAGGGAACACTTGGGTAGTTAAGTACCAAGGAGCCCCAACAAGGTCAGTGAGGCTTGGGAGATGGGTACCAATATTTCCCAGCGAAATTCCAATTTATGCAAGCCAGATTATAAAACTGCCCCAGAAGGGTAAACTTTTAGGGAGGGGCTGTTAGAGCACACAGTCTAAAGAAGGCAGGCCAGGCATGGCTGAGGCCGGAACAATACCCTCAGGACCCAGGCCTCCTCTCCCCTAACCCATTTTCTATTGTAGGAAAATGCTCTTAAGATTGTGAGACCTGCCATTGACTATTTGGGGCCTGGAACTGGTTTAATTATGATCTTTTATATGGAAAAGTTCTGCTGTAGAGAGAACCAATCCTAAGCAAGACAAATTATACACCACATGCAAAGTTCCGTAGCCTTCAGCTTCTGAATTTTCCCAAAAGACTTCACCAATTTAAGACTGGCTCCACCAGGGTTTCAAATCAGCAACCTTCCAGTTACAGGCCCTACACTTTAACCAACTATGCAAACAGGCAACTTGCATTAAAGTAAGGCAGAAAGCTTTCTTGAACCATATTTTAAATGAGAATGCTGCACCCTGAGGTGATGTGGCTTACCTAAAAGCTGGGTGGGGCTGAAGGCTAGCATCCGCTTTGGCTGCCTCCTTTCCCTCAGAGGAAAAAAGCCGCTTGCTGCTGCTGGGCTGCTGTGAGTTTCCCCGCCCCTGCGGCTTTCGGTCATCATGTTGACCTCGCCAGAACCATTTGCACGCCTGGGCCAGTTCCCAAGCTACTGCCCACACAGGGACCCATGACTGGCAGGCAAATGCCCTGGGGAGTCTTTTTACCCTGCTGCCTGGGACTGGGGAAGGCCAGAGAAGCCTGCCAGAGCTACGCGCTAGGCTGCCGAGCTCCCCGCTCCCTGCAGGCTTCCGTTGTTCCTCGCCCCTCCCTGCTGCTTTCTCCAGCCCACGGCTGCGCACTCGGTTCCGCCCTGGGACTGGGCTGTTCCTGCAGCCAAGGAGTGATAGGCCCCGGGGGCAGTGCTCGCCACTCTGCCCCACAGGCTCCCTCAGGTTTTGGTCCCAGAGATAATATCTGAAGGATAGAGAAGTAGACGGAAAGCAGAGAAAGAGCTTGAAGGTAAAAAAAAAAACTGCGCTTTTAATTCTGGCTGGGCTTCGCCGCTTAAGAGGGCCTGGGTCGTGCCTCTGAGGCACCTCCACTCAGGCTCACCACAGCTCTGCCTGGCTGTGGCCACTTCAGGTGTTCTTAAAGAGATAAGACAGAATGGGGCCAGTTTTACTCACGATTTTGACGTCTTCTGCTGTACCCCTTTCCTGGCTGTACCCCTCTTCTGGTGTACCCCTCTTCTGGTGTATCCCTCTCTTGGCTGGCTTGCCAAAATGTAATATTGCGGTGAGGAAGTTTCTCCAGGTTCTTGGCCTCCTGCCCTCTCAAGTATGAGAGAGGGGACCACAGCACGGTGCGCAGTAAATGCCAGACTCTAAAGTGTTTGTAGAAAGTGATTTATTTAGAGAGAGAGAGAGAAAAAAAAAACAGGACAGAGAAAGAAACAGCTAATTCTCACACTGAGTGAGAGAACCCAGAAAGATGGAATCCAGGAGAGGAAAGCAGCTTCCACACCGAGTGGAAGGGAATAGAAAGAGATGGAGTTGAGGAGGGGAAGACAGGCTTCCATGAAGGGAGTGTTCATGGAAGGGAACTCCAGAGGGGAAATGAGAAAGAGAGAAAGATGGCTTCCACAAAGGGAGTGTTCGTGGAAGGGGATCCAAACATGGAGTCCGAAGGGGTGTGGAAGAAGGGGACTTTTAACTTGGAAGGAACCCCTACCTTCTCTAAGACCCCGGGCCAATGAAAGGAGTTCCTTAGAACTTCCGCTGGAGTGATTGACTCTTAGTTTCTTCCTGTGCCCTCCAAATTTAAACATAAACTGTTAAATCTCCCGGATGGAGAGAGATGGGAGGGGGCATGGCGCTGGGAAATTCCTGCCCTTAAAACTACGCCCCTTCATGGACCCAGAAAGAGAACACATTCCCTCAGTACATCAGAGGTCCGCTTGTATTAAGTAGTGTTTCCAGGCTGAGAAGTCACTATGTCAGAATACAAATTGAAAAGCACATTATCTACCTGGAGGGAACTTCTTATCTATAATGGTAGTAGATAGTCCCTGTTGATTCTTTCTTGCCATGACAGGCCAAGTACAAGTGTCATTATTGTTAACCAAACTGTAGTGAAGACATAAAGTTGTTAATAGCAGTTTGAAGGCAGATTTGCCCGCATTTATCCATCTGAGTAACGGCGTAGTTGGAACTATGACTTGGCCTTCCTCATCAGGTTCCAGTCCACGAGGTTTTCTATGATGTCGTGGCAACCTTTGCTTTCAGAGCGAGGTTTTGCAATAAAGCTGTGTTTAGTAGCTTGGAGAATTTCATTCTAGAGTAATAATTAATACTTAGTTTGTTTGCACAGTTGGGAATTATGAAGCCAGCAATATAGACAGCTGCTAAGTAAGAGTACATTCATTCATTCCCTGAATGCTTACTTACTTTGGCCATGGTTGTGGTAGGCCATGGAATGTAAGTGGTATTAGAAGGACCACACAGACACCCAGACTGGACCTGTTCCAGGAAACTTATAACCAGGTGCAAATTCAGATTTGAGGCTTCTTTGCATGGTAGTACAGGAGACTGACTGGCTTATTAATAGGTTTCTTCCTTCAGCGGCATTCCTCAATATCTGTGATGGGTGCTGGCAGGAGGCACTCAGACCTTTCTCTTTAGAAATGCCTTACCATTCACAGTGCCACTGGGAAGGGATGGAAGAGCTGTTCAGTGGGTCCTCAGGCTCATCCCCTGTGTTTAGCGGGCCCTCGGGCTCAGCCCCTGTATTTAGCAGGCACTCAGGCTCAGCCCCTGTGTTTAGCAGGCACTCAGGCTCAGCCCCTGTGTTTAGCAGGCACTCAGGCTCAGCCCCTGTGTTTAGCAGGCACTCAGGCTCAGCCCCTGGGTCTAGCGGGCCTTTAGGCTCAGGGCCTGTGCTGCCACTGAAAGGGAGTGGGTGTGCTTTCCAAAAGTTAGTGAGAGTGAGAATATCCTTGTCAAGGCCCTAAGTGACAGGCACTATTGTTCTGCACCACAGATGGTACATCAGGAGCTGTTTGTGGAGGTCGCAGAGCGGCAGGGCTGTGTTACCTTCACGCCAGCTTTTGTTTTTGTCAGCTGGATCATATTGCGCTCCCTCCAGAGACCATGCGTTACGAAGGGAAGGAAAAGTGCAAGGTTTTAATAAGTCCCTTGCAGAGATGAGCTGTCTTCATGGTTATATTATTTCCCTATTGTTTTCATGGCCACTGCTGGCACAGGGCACAAAAAGAAAGATCTGTTTTACTTTTTGGAAATTGAAAAATCTCTGTCCTTGCTTTTGCGTGTCCTAGTTGAGTGTTACACTGAAAGTGAAGATCATAAATTCACCAAAACATGTATGCTTTTATGTAAGAGCAAAAGTTCTTCAAGTTTTCCCGAGCCTAAGTTGCATTTAAACATGTCAGCAAAACTAAAACTAAAAAGAAATAGCTAGCTGGGTGTGATGGCTCCCACTTGTAATACTAGCACTTTGGGAGGCTGAGGTGGGACAATTGCTTGAGTCCAGGAGTTCAAGACCAGCCTGGGCCACATAGTGAGACTTCATCTCTCCCCCCTCCCAAAAAAAAAAATTAACCGGGCATGATGGCACACACCTGTGGTCCTAGCTATGTGGGAGTTTAAGGCAGAAGGATCCTTTGAGCCCAGGAGGTTGAGCCACTTTACTCCAGCCTAAGTGACAGAATGAGACCCTATCTCAAACGAAAATAAAAATAAAGAAAAAGAAATCGCTTATAAATTATTTTGAGATTATTTAATTTACTGAGCTTCTTGACATTTTCCTGATTTTTATCCAGTCCACTTCAAGGTTTCCGTAATGAAGGTCCCCATAGTTAAATAAAAGCACAGGGCTAGTGTGTCCTTCCGTAGGATGACACTTTTCTATAGGCCATGACAAGCTTCTCGGACTAAAAGGAAGGGAATAGAAATTGAGCTTTTTATCTTCGTCCCCAGAGCCTGAGTTCCCTGCTCCCCTGCCAGGTATACAAATAAAAGCGTCAGTGAATGGCTTGGGGTGCACCTGTCCCGTACGCTCCTTTTTCACTTGTTTGCTGAACCTAATATGGAAAGAACCAATGTGGAAGGACGTTCCTGAGTGTCTGTGGATCAGGGGTTCCAACTTAATCAGACTCTTTACAAAATTATTTCAATAGTTTTTGGGGGAACAGGTGGTTTTGTTCTTTAGTGGTGATTTGTGAGGTTTTGGTGCACCCATCACCTGAGCAGTGTACACTGTATCCAATGTGTAGTCTTGTATCCCTCACCCTCCTCCCACCCTTCCCCCCGAATTCCCAAATCCATTGTATCATTCTTATGCCTTTGTGTCCTCATAGCTCATCTCTCAGTTAGAAGTGAGAATATTTGATGTTTGGTTTTCCATTTCTGAGTTACTTCACTTAGAATAATGGCCTCCAGCTGCATCCAAGTTGTGGCAAAGTGCATTATTTTGTTTTGTTTTACGGCTGAGCAGTATTCCATGGTATACATATGCCACATTTTCTTTATCCACTTGGCCGATGGGCATTTAGGTTGGTTCCATATTTTTGCAGTTGTGAACTGTGCTGTTATAAGCATCCATGTGCATGTGGCTTTGTCATATAATGACTTCTTTTCCTTTGGATAGATACCCAGTAGTGAGATTGCTGGATTGAATGGTAGTTTTAGTTCTTTGATAACGAGTGTTGTAACATTTCTCTAAGTACCCTGAAATGAAATTAACAGATAAACAACTCACCTATACATACTGTCAGAAAAGTGAATATAATATGCATCAATAATACAATGGAAAAATATATGTAACTTATGATAATATGATATATACTTCAAAATGTTTGGATATGACTAACCTAGAAAATAAAATCAAGTAGTTGAATGCTGGTACCTGCATGTGGATTCACCATGAAAGTGAAATGCTTTATAGGTGGACTATACTGGGGAGGGAGAGTCAGTGAACAGCATTGGGTTCCATGATAACATTTTCTGAAATGGCGAACAGTATTTGCTAAAGTTCTGCACATAACAAAGCAAAGCCTTTATTCAATATACACAGAGTTGCATTCCTGGGAGAGACAGGAACTGGTTAAATAAGCAAAAACACTTTTCGATTATATGTAAAATGGAAGTAGGTTTAAGGTTTAGAGAAGCATAAGTAGGTTTTTCATGCACGTAAATGTCAGGTGGGTTGCTCCGGCTGTGCAAAAGGCAAGATGATATTTTGCTGGAAAGAACTGTCCCACATGTGGGAATTCTAGCAACATTGGCCCTGCGTCCCTTAAATGCCGCTCAAGAAGCCCCACACATATTTAAAAAAACTCCCCTGGGGGTGATCTACTTCCCCCTCCTTTCCTACCTTTGTCTCTGTTGAGGACTACTGTTTTGATAAATAAAGTTAAATAAATTCTACTGATTATTTGCAGTGATGAAAGATGGAGGGTTTGCTGAAGGGCAAATTACTTTTGTTCAGAATTTAGAATGATCATTCTTTCCCTTAAGAATATTATTTTATATAAATTAACCTTTTTGTTCCGTAAGAATTCTGACACTCTCAAAGTTATCATCTTAATTCTTCTAAAACCTCAGCCTTGCAATGAAAATAGGAGTGGATATTCTATTTTTCAGCGAATGACTAAGCAATACTTAGTCCATCAAGCAGTATTTGCATTCACTAGCGATTACATTTCTGATTTGTATACTTTATTTTCAAACCTTGTTCTGTATGGCACCAGAGGTTAAACCTTTTGTTTTTAGCTTAAAATGAGTAAATTGTCTGAAGTTGGAAGGGGCTTCCTTGTAGATAGATTTTGTAGAATAGAGAGAGGTGCGCAATTGAGTGACCACTTGTATGGATGTTATATAATATTTGCTTGTATGTGTGTAAAGAGTTGAACTTGTTATTTAAGAATGAGTGATCTTTAACTGTATCATATATGCTTATGTTATTCCTAGAAGGCCAGAATAATTTATTAGAATTGTAAGGGTACTTAGAAACTTTCTATCTTAACTTTCTGGCCAATACAGGAATCATTTCTACAGTGTCCTTGAGAGACGGTAATGTAGATTGTGCAAGGAACTTAAACAGTATTTTTAATAGTGAAACATCAGTGGAATAAATATGTATAGCTCCCCAAGGTAATTATTTGGAAGAGATGAAAATAATCTGAATACATAAACTCTGGAATTTTGTTTTGAAGGAAATCCTGTTTAGACATTTTATGCTTCTATGCTGATGCAGGTATCGATCATTATGAGAAAAGCAACGTAAATTCATGCCTTATCCGCCTAGGCTTACTGCCACTTGAAGGCATGGGCTTAGAGAAGTATAATACTAGCTTGAAAGTTATCTCTCCATTTTCTTGATTCCACAGTAACTTCTCATTGCAGAGGTTTGGGTCGACGTCGTGACCGGCCCTTGAAGGCGCTGCGCCCCTGGTTCTGGTTATGGAGCTCTTTCTGCACCCTTGCTCTACTGCACCCTTGCACACTGCACACTTGCCTTTACATTTCTTATTGTCTTTGTGCCCACGTTAGGCTGGTCTTGGTGATGATGCAGCTGTCAACACTTGGTATGTGGGGATGCTTTCCAAAAATTAGAGCAGCCTTGCATGTGTGCACAGGGCACACTTTCCCTATTGACTCTCACCTTATTATCCCAGAGAAAATCCGTTGTAGTATATGAGGCTTACCCATATGTAGTTTGACTGTAATACACTAGTCCTCATGTGCTTTTTGCTCCTCATTTGAACTTCACTTCTTATAAGCTGTACTTAACATTCTATAAGCTGTCTTCTTGCCCAGTGCATGTTTTGCCCTGGGCACTTTTTGTGGTTTGGGGAGAGGGTAAGGGTACGATTGGATTCCAGTACATTCTTACCGTTTGAATATGCTGTAAGAAGCAACAGGGACTTAGATTTCCACAAGGTAATATTTTAATGGTTTTTGACAGCTAGTCAAAATCAGAGTCTGCAGTGTTACATATAAAATGAATATGTGGTGATAGCTATAAATGGTGCTTATAAGGTCTAAAAATTAGTATGTGCCATGTGCTGTTATTAAACACCCACACATCCTCATATGAATACGATAATTTTATTATTGATTTGATAGTCATTATTGCCCATGAGATATATAAAGGTATATTTCTCTTAAGTTCAGTTTGCTTGCTACCGTATAATTAGAACCAAATATAATGTCAGATTGTGTTTAAAGGGTGGGTAGGGCATGTGGTTTTATGAAGTCCTTTGCTGATGATGGGAAATGGAAGTGTGAGTAGGCTAGCAGCATCGGGTAGCTTAGGATGGTGTCCTGCTCCAGAAGTGTACATTGAGGGCACCTTTTGAGTCTCAGCTTCGACACTCAACGGTGCCCAAGAAGAGAATACAAGAGTCAGGTTTTGCCTCAGTCGCTGTCTGCACTGCCCGTGGTCAGCACCTGAGGCCTGTAACAGGTGGCTTGTCTCTCTCTGAACCTCTCTGTAGATTACAGTTCTCGAGGTATGCCTTGCTTGATTTTGGGAGTGAGCATGAAGACATTTTCTTGATTATTGCCTGTATGAGCAGAGATTTTGGGATGCCTCCCAAATAGTTTACAAAAACCTGGGCCAGGCATGGTGGCTCACACCTGTAATCTCAACAATTTGGGAGGCCAAGACAGGTGGATTGTTTGAGTCCAGCAGTTCGAGACCAGCCTGGGGAGCATGTTGAAATCCTGTCTCTACTAAAATTACAAAAAAATTGACCAGGCATGGTGGCATGCTCCTGTATTCCTGGCTATTTGGGAGGCTGAAGTGAGAAGATCACCTGAGTCTGGGAGGTTAAGGCTACAGTGAGCCACGTTTGTGCCACTGCACTCCAGCCTGGATGACAAAAGTAAGACCTTGTCTCCAAAACAAAAACAAATATAACCCATAGATTTTTAGTCACTCTTCTTCAATATAATCCCTGGACTTTCTGTCACTTTTTTGTCTCTTATTTAACTCTGTATCTACAGGATAAGTGTAGAAACTCTCGGGCAACGTGCATTCAATGGTTTATCAACTAATTTGGGCTTACACTTAAACCAGATACAAAGGGAAGAGAGGAAATTGGCATATTAAACTGTTTTAGTTTTAGAAAACTTACCAATAGTGTAATTTTGGAAACATTTAACATAAAATAACTTCTTAAGGTCATGATGCAGAACTTCTTAACTTTTAATTTTCTACCACATTTCTTCATAGCACTATGTTAGATGTATTTTTAAAAGCTTGTTTTATATTTCTGTAGCACTTAATACTTATAGAAATTAATGTAAAGTTTAGTTGTTCTTCTTTTTAAACATGTCCTGATATTGTTACACAGTGATTTCCCAAAGTCAGAGTCATTAGTGGTGGTCAACTCCTAGCCATCAGTTTTGAAGATATCTGTGTCTGTTTTTGTTTAAGAAAATTGTAATTGACTAAAACCATTGTGTTTTGCAGGTAATCAAAAACTCAGAATTTCTGTAATAGAATAAATGGTTTGGGAATGAGCCAAAATTATTGGTATTCTGAATATTTCATTATATCATATAGAGACTATGAAGGGTCTTATTAAGGTTAGCTGAACAAAATTTACTCTGTTAATTCTCCATTAGCTATATTACCTAAAATAATTAGAGTTTGCTATTTTCTAAAATGTAAGTACAGTGACACTTGACATTTTTCTGGCTTTGAGAAGATGGCAACTGCTGAATGTTCTTTGCTAAATTATATCGTCAATTGAGATGAAAATGAGTTGGAAATAAATGATTATGGCTGACAATTAATATGCAGTTAACATGCCCACAAGAACAAAGCCACTTATACAGTTAGGTGCCACTGTTTCCTTTTTCTTTTCTTTCTTTCTTTCTTTTTTTTTTTTTTTTCTTTTTTGAGATGGAGTCTCACTTTATTGCACAGGCTGGAGTGCAGTGGCGGGATCTTGGCTCACTGCAACCTCTGCCTTCAGGGTTCAAGCGATTCTCCTGCCTCAGCCTCCCGAGTAGCTGGGACTACAGGCGTGTGCCACCATGCCTGGCTAAGTTTTGTATTTTTAGTAGAGACAGGATTTCATCATACTGGTCAGGCTGATCTTAAACTCCTAACCTCGTGATCTGCCTACCTCAGCCTCCAAAGTGGTGGGATTACAGGCATGAGCCACTGTGCCCGGCCTCCTTTTTCTTTCCAAAGGTTTGGCTAAGTGCAATTAAATGGAGTTTTCATGTGCCAGATTAAAAATAAATAGGAAAAGTACATTAGAAACCAGTTTGAGGTGATGTGTTTTGATATGTTTGGTGTGTTATTGAAGCATATCTTCCAACTCACCAGCAGAAAGTGACTGGTTGTTTTAGGATTGCTGGACAAACACTGGGATGCCCCCTTGGGGTCCTGAGAGGCTGGCTTCTGGGTCTGACGATACCCTGAGTAGGTAAAGTGGCCTTAGGATGAGAAGGTGTGGTGGGCTCATGGTGCCTGGGGCACATGTCTTCAGGGCGTCTACAACAGATTGGTGCTATTTGGGAGTTTGAGTCCTCTGTTCTTTTTTCTTTCTCCGAACAGAAGTCTGAAATCCAGTAACAAAATATGTGTGTGTCATTTCCTGGGTTTTGGAATAGTATGAGGCACAACCAAAACATCTATAGGCTGAATGAGGCACGATTGCCAGCCTGGGACTTCTGGCATATGCTTTTATCAAAAGCAAGAAGGCAATGAAGTCAGGCAGTGGAAAGGACTATTTCAGAGCCTTTATCCTTTCTCTGCCTCTGTGATGTGCAAAGAACAGATTATGAGGTCAGCTCCGCAGAGAAGGCCCTAAGCCTGACGTGATCCCAGGCAGCCCTTGTCCTTGCTGTTGGCATTCTGAACCCAGGATGGAATGATGCTCCACTCCGCACCTGCTTGCAAACAGTACATCTCCTCTTGCAGAGGAGGGTGCTCTCCAGCATTCCGTTGTCTTAACCTGCCTACGGCCATTCGTTATAGAGCCACTTCTCCCTTCTCTGTCCCCTCACCTCTTAACACTCAGTATCTGAAGTGGAGAGGTCTGCATTTGGGGCTGTTTTCTATATCCTTAAAACTGTATGTGAGCTTATAGAGAGTTGACAACTTGTTTTTTTGTTTGTTTCTGGAGCTAGGTCTTGCTCTGTTGCCCAGGCCGGAGTGCAGTTGCACTCTCATAGCTCACTGCAGCCTTGAGAGAGTTGCCAACTTTTAATTTTCCATGTGCAGACAAAAAACAAAACAAGCGACCATTTATTACTTGCCCTTAAGAAGATCACCTTAACAACAAAAATGGAAGTGGGAAACTCTCAGAATAATGGCTTTTTCTTCCAAAGAAAGGACAGGTAGCAGTGCTGAGGGAATGGACATAGTGAAGAGGGGTTACTATGGAACTTCTCAGACGTGAGAAACTTTTTATCTTTTTATTTTTAAATTTTTATTTGAGATACGGTCTTGTTTTGTTAGCCAGGCTGGAGTGCAGTGGTGTAATCATAGCTCACTGCAGCCCTGACTTCCTGGGCTCAAGTGATCGTCCCATCTCAGCCTCTCAAGTAGCTGGAACTACAGGTGCACACCACCATGCCTGGCTAATTTAAAAATTGTTTTGTCAAGACGGGTCTCACTATGTTACTCTGGATGGTCTCAAACTCCTAAGCTCGAGCAATCCTCCTTCCTTGGACTCCCAAAGTGCTGGGACTACAGGTGTGAGCCACCATGCCTAGCCTGAAAAGTTTTGATATAAATTTTATAATGATTTTTACAATACCACACTGTGAGCAGTTGTTTTCTTGGTAGAGATTTTTCATTTTGGGCTCTTTGGACAGTGATATTTGAAATAAAGATTGGATGACAGATTGTCCTGGTATTTTGATTTTTTAAAATAAAAACTATTTAAAAAAAACAAGTTGTAGCCATAGACAGAAAAAGGACAACAGTTAACATTAGTTTTCTCAGATTGTTGTACTCAGCATAATATAGGCTGCTTGTAGCTCTTAAGTTTTTTCTAAATAAGCTAATGTGCTTATTTACATTTTTTTCCTGTGAACTCTGCAGAGAAGTACATTTACTGTGTGTAGTGCTTTTCCCTGGTCTTGTGCATTGCGTGCTCAAGATATGACATGCACGCCCTGTGCTTTGGTCCTTCTGCCTGGGCATTGAGGCCGCTTGATGCTCTCCTTTCCTCTCTGTCTTTGGTGTCTCAGTTCATCTGCATTTCATCTTAGTCTGTATATTTGGTTCCTTTACTCATACTTCATCAGTGTTTTTTGTTTAGTTTCTCAGAATTCCTAAACATCTATTTTCACACATAAAATGTTTACTTCTTTGATTGAATAAAGAAATGTTTAAAAAGTCTTGCCTGACCTTAACTCCTTGGTTAGCCTTTTGTAGCCGTGTGAATGGAGGTAACGTAGTTAATGTGCCTCAGTTCCCTGTAGAAGAGGGTTGTTTTGAAGATCAAATTACTTTATAAGCATAACATATTTAGAACATAGTATGAAGATAGCGACTGTTAAGTAACTGTCAGAAACTGATTGTCAGTTGTTAGAAACACTTTTATGGATGGTAATATTGCCCCAATGGGTGATATAGTTAGTAACACATTGCAGAAATCATGTGCTTATTCCCCAGAAGAATAAATAGACACATACTGAGAGGTACATTCTTTTCTTAGGAAGACCAATGCCACTGTTTGCCTTTGCCTGTCCACGTCAGACAGGTGGTTTCCACATGGTCACATGGTGCTTCCTGACTAGTTGCTGGAGTTTGCACGCAAAATTCACACCCTCTTGACCCTTATTTGTAGAGAGAAACAATTTGGACTATTCTGGGTGGTTCAAGAGGTGCCAAGCACAGGCCAAGCACTTTCCAACCCAGTGGGTGGTGGCAGATGAGGCTTCAGGTGTCTGGGCTGCAGAAGGGGCTGGGCCATCCCAGCCAGGGGCGCCTCCCACTGGGAGCCCGAGGTCCTGCGTGGTCAGTCTGACGCTGTGTAGTCAAGAAGTCAGACTGGTCCACATGACGGTAGTTCCTAGGAGCTTTGGATTACCCATAGTCTGTACAGTAACTGTTTGTGCATTGTTTGAATGATAGTAAAAGAATGATTTAATCTTTATAAGAAGAGCCCAGTTTGAATCTTCATTTGGGAGGTGTTTCTCATGACTGAATGCTTAAATACCAAAAATTCAGTTTCAGAATGTGAGCTAGCTTCATTTCCTATAATAAAATTAAAACAGCATTTTCTTTCTTACCTTTTTCTCACCTATACTGGCCATGCAAACATTTTATTTCTGAATGCATATGGATTAGATTGGTTTTTTAACCCTGGATGGAAGAAAACACGGATTAAGATGCATTGTGAACATGACAGTTTTAGTACTAGAAGTACTTCAGTTGACATCTTGGTCTTGCTCAGTACTTATTATAAGATGGTGGGAAAGAATTATTGTACAGTGTTTTGTTCTTTTCTGCATCTTTATTGTAGATAATATCCATGGGAGTTAAATTATAAAATGATCAAAACAAAACCGAGTGTAGAACACCCATGTGATATGGTAATATATTGGGCTGTCGTGGAGCAAAAATGATAGCGGCATCTCAGTTTTTGCAGCATTTGATTGTGAATTTACTCCTCCCAAAGTGGAAGTTACCTTGGCTTTTCAAATTCTGCTATTACTAATCATATTTTCTGAGATCACAATTAAAATTAATACATCATATGGCACTGTCTGTTTTTAGGACTGAGAATAGCAAGTTGGGTATTTAGGCACATGTTTTGTGGCAGACACATCATTTTAGTTAGTAATACACTTTTAAAATAAAAGATAAGCTTTCTCTTCTTTTTTCCCCTTTATATGTTATTAAAAGGGAGTAATTATTTTGGCTGCCTTTGACAGGAGAAGCCAGAACATTTGGTGAAATACGTGGAAAAGAAAGCAGAATATTATGGATAGGGGTAGGACCGATGGGCAGCTGACCTGCTGCTGTGTGATGGGAGAAATGAAGCTCTGGGTTCATGGATAATGATCATTTGCCCATATTGGAGGTGGTCCTAGAAGTAATAGTCTCATATATATATTATATTTTGAGACAGGGTCTCACTTTGTTGCCCAGGCTGACGTGCAGTGGTGCCATTATGGCTCAATGCAGCCTCAATCTCCTGGCCTCAGGTGATCTTGCTGCCTCTAAAGGTGTTGGGATTACAGGCGTGAGCCACTGCACTCAGCCTCGTAATATTTTATGAAGTAACGGAACAAGATTTTAGAGAAAGACATCTACACGTATGTCAAGGTATTGAGAATCATTACATTTCTAAAGAAAGATCTATATTCTTTTGTGTATCGAAGGGCGGAAAAATTTAGTTTTATGCGATTACATTTGCAAACTGCAAGTGAATGATCTTTCCCTCTACCTCATGTAGTCCCATGGCTGTGTGCTGAAGAAAGTTAAAAATAGTCTCGTATGGGAGAATTGAGGACAGTTTATTCTTGGTAGTGAGGTGGGATCTCTCTTTTTTAGGGATTATTTTTTGCTTTTAGTAAATTTATAAAATTTATTTACAGTGGCATTATTTAAAATTAAATCATAAAGTATTTGGTGTATAATGCCTAGTTTTTTTATTCCACAAATAATTATTGGGTGCCTGGCATGTGTCAGGCACTGCAGTAGGCATTTTTGTACATCAGCAAACAAAACAGGAGAAATTCCTTTGTGAGGCTTATGTCGTGGTGGGGGAGAGTTTGCCAATAAGCGAGAAACATAACAAACAGGTAAATAATTTATTGTTTTATTTTATTTTATTATTTATTATTTTATTTTTTGAGACAGAGTCTTTCTCTGTGTCCCAGGCTGGAGTACAATGGCATGATCTCGGCTCACTGCAACCTCTACCTCCTGGGTTCAAGTGATTCTTCTGCCTCAGCCTCCAGAGTAGCTGGGATTACAGGCATGCACCACCATGCCCGGCTAATTTTTGTTTTTTTAATAGAGATAGGATTTCACCATATTGGCCAGGCTGGTTTTGAACTCCTGACCTCAGATGATCCGCCTGTCTCGGCCTCCCAAAGTGCTGGAATAACAGCCATGAGCCCACGTGCCTGGCCATATTTATCATTTTAAAAGGTGATAAATATTATGGAAAAGCAAAAGTGACATAGGGTAAAGGTAGTCACAGCACTGGACTGGGGGCAGATTGTTGTGTTGAAAGGGTAGTGAGAAGGAGAATGGAGTAATTAATGGTGGTGGTATCTGGGGAAGTTCCAGACAGAAGGAGCAGCTAGAATGACCCTGAGGCCAGAGGGTGTGGGCTTAGTTGAGGGACAGTAAGGAGACCTTTGTGAGCAAGGGGGAGCGGAAGGTGGTGAGGGAGGAGAGGTGATGGAGTGCTCCGTAGCCACGTGAGGGCTCTGTGTTCATTGTGACGGGGGGCCCTGGCAGGAGTCAGGCAGAGGGTTGACAGGGCTGGACCTACGCTTAATGATTATCACTGGCCATGGAGGCCAAGGGATACCTGCTAGGAAGGTCATGTTCACAATTCGGGTGGGAGATGATGTAGCTCCAACCAGGGCAGTAGCAGTGTCCACAGTGAGAAGTGGCTGTATTCTAGATTTATTTTGAAAGAGAGCCAGTGGGATTTCCTGATTGATTGGCTGTGGACTCTGCCATGGCTCCAAGGTGTTTGGCTTAAGTGACTGTCTTGAGAGTGTGGCCACCTGAGATGGGGATAGTCTTGGGTGGAGAATAATGTGAGTTAGCCTGCAGAAAGTACCTAGAACAGGTCTGCATGTGGTTGGTACTCAATAAATGTTAGCTTCTAGTGTAAACATTAGTTATCGGAGCATTGCGGGCTTTCATTTTAAGCTTATTCCTGATCCTCTCTTGGCGTTGCCCCTCGATGCTTCCTGTCAGAATTAGGTGGCATAGAACACAGTCCAGTAGCCTGGACTCAGCAGGACACAGGTGAACTGAGCTTATCCTTTCCTCCTGCGAAATTCTGGTTTGGGGCTAAGTCTCTGTCCTAGTAGCATCACAGAAAGCTAATGCGAGATAGTATGCAGAGAGATTAGTTGTGTATCTAAAAAAGCAAATGTGTGTGATTCACATAATGTATGATTGTATTTGGCCCATTGCTTTTGCATAAATTAAATATGATGTATGGTATAATTAATTTTTAATTAAAAATTTTAATTTTAAATTAATTAAATTAATTGATTTAATTTAATTAATATGCATAAATTAAATATAGTGTATGGAATTTGGTTTCCCATTCCTGAGTTACTTCATTTAATACAATTAGGTCCCATTTACTTATTTTTGTTTTTGTTGGCTTTGCTTCTGAAGTCTTAGTAATAAATTCTCTGCCTAGGCTGATGTCTGGAAGAGTTTTTCCAAGGCTATCTTCTAGAATTTTCATGGTTTCAGGTCTTTGATCCATCTTGAGTTGATTTTTGCATAGGGTGAGAATTAGGGATCCACTTTCATTCTACATTTGGCTATTCAGGTTTGCCAGCACTATTTACTTATTTATTTAATGAGACCAAGTCTCTCGTTCTGTCACCCAGGCTGGAGTGCAGTGGCACAATCTCAACTCATTGGAACCTCTGCCTCCCAGGTTCAAGCAATTCTCCTGCCTTATCCTCCTGAGTAGCTGGGATGTACAGGTATGTGCCATCATGCCCAGCTAGTTTATGTATTTTTAGTAGAGATGAGGTTTTGCCATGCTGGCCAGGCTGGTCTCGAACTCCCGACCTCAAATGATCCACCCACCTTGGCCTCCCAAAGTGCTGGGATTATGGATGTGAGACACTGCACCTGGCCCCAGCATCATTTATTAATAGGGTGTCCTTTCTCCAATTTATATTGCTGTTTGCTTTTGCTGTAAGTATTTGGCTTTATTTCTGGGTTATCTATTGGTTTGTGTGGCACTTTTTACCAGTACCATGCTGTTTTGATAACTATAGCTTTGTAGTATAATTTGAAGTCCAGTAATGTGATGCCTCCAGATTTATTCTTTCTGCTTAGGGTTGCTTTGGCTATTTGGGCTTTTTTTTGGTTCCATATGCCATATGAATTTTAGGATTAGTTGTTCTAATTCTGTTAAAAATGATATTGGTATTCTGATAGGAATTGCACTGAATTTGTACTTTGGGCAGTATGATTATTTTCACAAAATTGATTCTTCCAATCCATGAGCATAGGATGTGTTTCCATTTGTTTTTGCCATCTATTATTTCTTTCAGCACTATTTTGCAGTTCTCCTTGTAGAGATCTTCCACCTCCTTGGTTAAGTATATTCCTAGTAGTAGTAGTAATAATAGTTATTGTTGTTGTTGTTTTGCGGATGTTGTAAAGGGATTGAGTTCTTGATTTTATTCTTGGCTTGGTTGTTGTTGGTGTTTAGTAGTGTTACTAATCTGTGTACATTGATTTTGTAACTTGAGACTTTACTGAATTTTCTTATCAAATCTAGGAGTCTTTGGAGGAGTCTTTAGGGTTTTCTAGGCATATGATCATATCATTGGTGAACAGTGATAGCTTGACTTCCTCTTTTCCAATTTGGATGCTGTTTATTTCTTTCTCTTGTCTGAGTGCTATGACTAGTATTTCTACCACTATGTTTATTAGAAATGGTAAAAGTGGTCATCCTTGTCTTGTTCCAGTCTCATGGGGAATGCTTTCAACTTTTCGCCATTCGGTGTGATGTTGCCTGTGCATTTGCCATATATGGCTTTTATCATTTTGAAGTAAATCTCTTCTATGCCTAGTTTGTTGAGAGTTTTTATCATAAAGGGATGCTGGGTTTTATAAAATGCTTTTTCTGTATCTATTGAGATGATATGGTTTTTAATTCTGTTTGTATGATGTATCACATTTATTGATTTATGTATGTTGAACCATTCTTGTATCCCTGGGATAAAACCCACTTGATCATGGTGTATTATCTTTTTGATGTGCTATTTGATTCAGTTAGCTAGTATTTTGTTGAGGATTTTTGCATCTGTGTTCATCAGGGATATTGGTCTGTAGGTTTTGTTTTGTTTTGTTATGTCCATTCCCGGTTGTGGTATCAGGGTGGTACTGGTTTCATAGAATGAATTAGGGGGGATTCCCTTTTTCTCAATCTTCCGGAATAGTTTCAGTAGGATTGGGACCATTTGTTATTTGAATGTCTGGTAGAATTCAGCTATGAATACATCTGGCCCTAGGTTTTGTTGGTGGTGGTGGTGATTTTTGAATGTCATTGGTCTGTTCAGGGTTTCTGTTTCTTCCTGATTTAATCTAAGAGGGTTGTATGTTTCAAGAATTTATCCATTTCTTCTAGGTTTTCTAGTTTGTGTGCATATAGGTGTGCATAGCAGTCTTGAAGGACTTTTTTTGTATTTCTTTGGTGTTGGTTGTAATGTCTCCATTTTCATTTTGAATTGAGCTTATTTGAATGTTCTGTCTTCTTTTCTTGGTTAATACAGCTAATAATGGTCTATCAATTTTGTTTATCTTTTCAAAGAACCAGCTCTTTATTTCATTGATCTTTTATATTTTTGTTTTTCAATTTCACTTCATTCTGTTCTGATCCTTGTTATTTCTTTTCTCCTGCTAGCTTTGGGTTTAGTTTGCTCTAGCTTCTCTGGTTCCTTGAAGTGTGACAATAGGTTGTCAATTTGTGAACTTTCAGACTTTTTGATGGGCATTTAGCATTATAAACTTTACCCTTAGCATTGCTTTTGCTGTATCCCAGAGGTTTTGATGACTAGTGTCACTATTATCATTCATTTCAAAGAATTTTAAAATTTCCATCTTGATTTCATTGTTAACCCAAAAATCAGGAGCAGATTGTTTAATTCCATGTAATATATATATATATATATATATATATATATATATATATAGTTTTGAGGCCTCCTTTTGGAGTTGATTTCTAGTTTTATTCCACTGTGGTCTGAGAAGATACTTGATATGATTTTAGTTTTTAAAAATATGTTGAGACTTGTTTTTTTGGCCTATCATATGGTCTATCTTGGAGAATGCTCCATGCACTGTTGAGAATAATACATATTCTAGGTAAAATGTTGTGTAGATATCAGTTAAGTTTATTTGTTCTAGTGTGTAGTTTAAGTCCATTGTTTCTTTGTTGACTTTCTGTCTTGATGATTTGTCTAGTCCTGTAAGTAGAGTGTTGAAGTCTCCTACCATTATTGTTTTGCTATCTGTCTCATTTTTCAGGTCTAGTAGTCATTGTTTTATAAATTTGGAGCTCCAGCTTAGGTGCATATATATTTAGGATTGTGATAGTTTCCTGTTGGACTAGTCCATTTATCATTATAAAATATCCCTCTTTGTTTTTCTTTTTTTTCTTTTTTTGTAGAGATGGAGTCTCACTCTGTCACCCAGGCCAGAGTGCAGTGGTGCGATCTTGACTCACTACAACCTCTGCCTCCCAGGTTCAAGCAGTTGTCCTGCCTTAGCCTCCCGAGTAGCTGGGACTACAGGTGCACGCTGCCAAGCCTGGCTAATTTCTTTTGTATTTTTTAGTATAGACAGGGTTTCTTTGTGTTGCCCAGGCTGGTCTCAAACTCCTGAGCCCAGGCAATCTGCCCTCCTCAGCCTCCCAAAGTGCTAGGATTATAGGCGTGAGCCACCACGCCTGGCCCCTCTTTGTCTTTTTAAACTTCTGTTGCTTTAAAGTTTGTTTTGTCTGATACAAGAATAGCTACTCCTGCTCACTTTTGGTTTCCATTTTTGTGGAATATTTGTTTCCACCTCTTTATCTTCAATTCATATGAATTCTTACATGTTAAGTGGGTCTCTTAAAGACAGGAGATATTTGGTTTCTAATTTTTTTTTAATGCATTCTGCCAATCTCTATCTTTTAAGTGGGCCATTTAGGCAATTTACATTCCATGTTAATATTGAGTTGTAATGTAACATTCCAGTCATCATGTTAATTATTATTACCTAGCTACTTTATTTTCTTTGTTGTGTTGTTGTTTTATAGGTTTTTGTGAGTTTTATGCTTTCAAGAGATTCTTTTCTGGTGTAGATTGTGATTTTGTTTCAAGATTTGGAACTCCTTTTAGCATTTCTTGCAGGGCTATTCTGCTAGTGACAAATTCCCTCAGCATTTGTTTGTCTGAAAATGAATTTATTTCTTCTTCGTTTGTGAAAGTTAATTTTGCTGGATACAAAATTCTTGGCTGACAGTTGTTCTGTTTAAGGAGGCTAAAGGTAGGACCCCAATCCCTTATAGCTTGTAAGGTTTCTGCTGAGTTTATTATTTTTTTAGTTTATTATTTTAAAAATGACATCTATACCTTGTGACAAATCAGAATCCAGAACGGCTTATGATCACAAACAATAGTTTCCTGCCTGCCTTTCCCTGTCCCTAGTTCACCCATTCCCTAGAAGCAAACTCTTTTTTGTTTTAAGCACCTTTTCTGGTTGCCTCTGCTCTTCCTTCCTTTCTCCTATGCCCTCCCCTGTTAAGAACTACTGATTTCACTGCTCTGTTGCACATGCTGGGGCCTTAGTAGCCTGTTTGGAAGGACCCAGGGTATCCATCTGCCCTGGGCCTAGCCCCTCAGTTCCACCTCTGAGCTGATAGTCTGGCTCTGAAAAAAGAACACAAAACAAATATCCATAAATGTTTTGTTCATTACACAAATAAACCCGTATATGTCATGTTGCTTAGTCAGATAATTGTATGCTTACCTTTCTGTGCATTTTCAATTTCTTTTCCATTTTACCTTGTTTCCTCCTTCATCCTTTCCTTCCTCTTTATTCATACCAGCATCCCCTGGCTCCACTGGAACTCACTTTTCTCACCTAGTAGTTCTCTGAAGTCAGGTGGGATAGGTTCAGTTCATTGTTTATAAGGGCTGCTAATGTTTTATGATGTGATGATGTACCATAATTTATTCAGAAACTTCTATATTGTTAGGTATCAACTTTTTTACTCTCAAAATTTGTCTTCAAATAATGCTGGCATGTCCAGTGACATGTGTTCTTCAGCCATTCCCATATTGTCGAGCAGTATATTTTTTCAGGTTTTTCTTCTCAAATAATGCCAGAATAACCATCCTTAATACATTTTTCCTACGTCCTAGTGCTTTTATTTTTATGGTATAGATTCCCAGGATTAAATTGTTGGTACTTGCATTTTTTTATGTTAATAAATCCTTTCAGGTTGTTTTCTAAAATCATACGTAAGAAAGTGCCATTTCCCTCACATCATAGCTCTTTTTAATTTTTAAACAATCTGATGGGTATAAAAGGGTATCAGATTGTTATTTTAATGTGCATTTCCTTGGGCCTAGTGAATTTCAGCATCTTTTTTTCCCCCTAATTACTGGCAATTTCATTTACTTCCTCATAACTCTAGATAGTGTGTCTATACTTTTATGACTTGTTTATCAACTTTTATGCACTATCTGTTGACGTTTGCATGGGAAAGGTGCAAGTATCTGTACTACTTCTGCTCCTCTTCTTTTCAGGATAGTTGTCTATGTCTTTTCCCACCAGCCTTTGACAGCTTCTTTGGCTACCTACTCATCACGATTAGGGGCTTTGCACCCCTCCTTGTCTTGCACCTTCCCCACTGCCACTGTCCACCTTCTTTTGGCTGCCCGTACACATTGTGAAAGATGCTAACAATTAAATTTTATTTTCCAAAATCACATCTGTGTTTTGCCCAGTAGATGCCTTTCAGGGTTGAAAACTAGTAAAATATACTTAAAACACAGAATGTTATAGCTGAAGGGTCCAGAGATATATTTAAATCAGAATATCTCAAACTCTTCCATTAAAGAGTGCCAAATGCCAGTCAAAAACATATGTACTTCTGCTCCCATAAATCTCTTTTGTGTAGATAGTTAGGCAGTGTTTTCCCTTTCACTCATATTATACTAGATTTTTGTTTTAATAAATATAGCTAGTGAATACAAATTACCCCTGAGTCTGTTACTATAACTAACTTTCTGGGAAGACTGGTAAGATTATAGTGTGGCTTGCTCATATGAGTATCCTAGTTTGAGAAGTGCAAATCTAACCATTTACTTCATTTTGTAGACACAGAGACGACAGCCTTAGGTGAGGGTGGCATGTTTCAGTGTCCCCTGGAGGTTCCCAGACCTCAATTTGGTAGATGATTTGTCATCAGGCCCAGCCTATATTTTCAGGCTAATTTTCTCTTGTATGTGTTTTTGCCAAAAACCTGGGAGTCATTTCTCTTTCTCTCTAACTCTGTCTGTCACCAGTCCTGGCTGCTGTACCTTCAAAATGTGTCTGGATTCTGGCTCATTCTCTTGAGCTCTAATGCTGCTCCCTACCCCCAAGCCACCATCCTCTCTCCCCTGGATCACTGCTACAGACTCTTGAGTGGCCGCCCTCTGTCTACTCTTGCCTTCCATAGGGGCCCTTCAGAGCTTTCTTCTCTTCATAACCCTTTAGTCTCATTCTCATGTCATTTATGATAAAATGAAAGTCCTTTCCAAGATCTGCAGAGTCGCCTGCAGTCTGGCTATTTCTTGCCTTTCTGGTCTCATCTCTTGCCTTCTCCCGCTTTGCACACCCTGCTCTGTCTCATTGGCTTCTGTCATTCCTTGAGCAGCTTAATAAGCAGCCATCTCAGGACTTCTACACTTCTGCTTACTGGGATCATGCTTCACACAGCTCAGTTTTCCACTCCCTCACTGCTTCGTGTTCAGACCCTTCCGTGGCAGAGGCCTCCCTGACATTAGCACTCATCACTACCTGGCATAGGTATTATTTGTGTGTTTCTTTAGGTTCTGTCTCTGGTTTGAATGTGAGCTCTGTGAAGACTGCGACTTTGCTTTGTTCACTGCTTTATCTGCGGTGCCCAGCACAGTGACTCACATGTAGTAAGTGCTCAGTAAAATTGTTGGTGAGTGCATGAATGAATCTTGCTGTGTTGCTCCTGGCCCTTGACATGTGACTCTTGTCGGACAAAACTGTTTCCAGTCAGTCATCCATTCCCCAAACATTGATGGCGGGCCATCTGCACCAAGGCCTCGTGCTCTTCTCCCTGTCCTGCCTTTGCCCACAATGTTCACGTTTTCTCAGATGTTGTTTTCCTTTCTCTACTTGTTGAACTCTTTCCTATTCTTCAAGCTCAACTCAGATGCCATGAAACCTCCAATCCACAAGTTGCAGTTCAGGCTTTCTCCCCTGTGTGCCCAGTGTGCTATCTGTCGTTCTATTTAGTACATTCTGCCTTGATTGCAATTATTTATATACATGGCTTATCTCTCCTACTGGATGGAAAACACCTTTAGGAAATCCTTATCTTCCCTCAGTGCTTGTTCTGGTACTTTTGCATGCCACGTCTTCGTGAAATGGTTGTTGAAATGAATTATGAATGACATTTATGCCATTATCCGTGGCATTGACTCAAATTTAGAGACAGGTTCAAATTCTGATTGACTGAGGGAGATTTTGGTATTTCCTTAAAGGTAATAAGAGAAAGGGAAGGACTAGCAGATGGACCGTATAGTAACTGAATTCATTCCTTTTCGGCCTTTCAGAGAGAGATTCAGGAATAAGGAAAGGGCATTCCGAAAATAATGCTGGGCAATCATTCTTGCCTTCAAGAGGATAAAGAATTAATTTATATGATAACTAATAATCAAGACTTAACATGTGGAATAACTTTGAATGATTAATTTTAAAGGTGTGAAATATTTTCTTGGAGCACTTGAACAGTGGTTGAACAAGTGTTGCTTTGAATGAAGGTGGTGGTAGTTTTAAAGGGATGAATTCTAGAACCTCATTGAACATGTTGCTTCTGAATGGTTAAATGAGTCATCTCTGTTTCCTCTGTTTTAGTGACTGCTGGGAATCTTAACCTCTTCTGTTAAGGTTGTTTAATTTTAATTTTAATTATATTATTTATTTATTTTTGACACAGGTCTTTCTGTGCCACTGAGGCTGGATTGCAGTGGTGCATTCACAGCTCACTGCAGCCTCAAACTCCTGGGCTTTAGTGATCCTCCTGCCTCGGCCTCCTGAGTAGCTGGGACTATAGGCACATGCCAGTATGCTTAGCCAAATATATATATATTTTTTGAGATGGGGTCTCGTTGATTTGCCCAGGCTGGTCTTGAACTCCTGAACTCCAGCAATCCTCCCACCCTGGCCTGTCAAAGTGCTGGGATTACAAGCGTGAACCACTGTGGCCTGCCCTTTTAAGCTTTTTATCGCACTCTAATGCCATAGAAATAATGAGATCTTTTGCTTTGAACTTATCAACTTCTTTCCCTTCTATACTGAAGTTTCCATGTCATCTGCTTCTTTTTTCTTCCTTGTTTATTCTACCTCAAAGGAAGACCTGTCACTCCTTCTTTCCAAGGCTGACAGAACTCTACCTTCTCCCTGTCTCTAGGTATGTCTCTATGAGTTGTCCCTTCTCTTTTGAACATTGCTTACCTCTTGCTCTTGCCCCAGGGGAGCCTCTCCACAGACTGCACATACTGTTGAGTGTCCTCATAACATGGTGGCTGGCTTCCCCCAGAGGAGACCATTCATGAGAGAGAGCAAGCCAGGCACAAGCCATTCTTTTATTAACTAGGCTTGGAAGTCACTTCTGCCACCTTCTTTTCAGGAGAAGAAGCAGGTCACTGAGTCTGGTCTACATTCAAACCAGGGTTGGGAATTAGAATCCACTTTTGTTGCAAGAAACTGTTGAAACATTTGCAGACATATTTTAAAATCATCACAGCATTGTTAGAAATAGTGTCCCAGATTCAGTGAAAGAAGAGAGAGTTTTTATAAGTTTATTTGTTTTTCAAAAGGTAATGCATAGGGTACATAATTCAGCAGGGAAATGTGTCCGCCCTGCTATGGCTACCCGGTTACATTCCCTAAAGATAGCTGTTAGTATCATTTTGTGTATTTCTTTTCAGAGAGATTCCAATTCCATGTGACTATAGGTATATGTATATGCATGTGTCTGAATAAACATTTGTATGTTTGTTTTTTTTTGTGTATATATATATATATATATATATATGAGTGTGTGTGCATAATCCTCTTAGGCATGATTATATATGCAAGAAGAGAATTTTGATAAGGTCATGGGGCAAGGCCTCTGCCTACTCAGGTAAACAGGTCCTGCACAGTAGGGCAGTAGTGGCTTCCTCCCTCTGATGAGTAAAGTATTCCTCTCTGAGGCAGGACAGCTGTTCCCAGATACAGTTGAACATCACCATTACAAAGGCAGCTGTTTTTAAAAGTTCAGTTATTGGACTTCCACCCTTAGAGATTCTGATTTGGTAGGCTTGGAGTAGGAATTTTTATGTTAAATATTTTCCAAGGATAAAAAGGTACACCCTCTATGAAGGCAATTTGGTAATATCTTTAAAAACTGTACCTGATTCTAAAGTCTTACAAGTTTTTTATCCTACAGTTAGAGGAGCCAGTGTACCAAATAATATTCAATGCAGGATGTATGAGAAACTTACCAAAGCAAAAAACTCAGGACGCTCAGCAGTCAAGGGTGTGCACGTAGATAATATGGAGAAGAGTGGATAGGCACAGGAGAGGAGGTAAGATTTCTTCACCTGTACCTATTTGTGTGGTCTTGACCTGTGAACCAGATCAGTGTATAAGTTACTCAGTATGTGAACGGATGAATCTGCAACCAAACAAATAAATAAAACACAACACAGTGCTGTTTGTGACCCTCAAGACAGGAGGCCAGGTGAGGACTGTAGAAATCCACCCCCTCTCTGTTTTCTTTTCCTGTTTGTGCTCTGTGCCCTCCTCCAGAGTTTTGTTTGCTTTTGGTTGATAGAACTTTCTGGAATTTGTGAGAGTCAGCATTTCTAGTGTCCTTATATAGCTGGCACTTTGTGTCACCTTTTATATTTTCACAACAATTTCAGTGGGAGGGCGGGAGAGGGCAAATTGCATCTTGCTGCCTTCATTCTTCCATTCAGATACTCATTTAACAAGATGTGAGCTATTTGCAAGGGTCATACACTGTTCTAAGTGCTCGGGCTATGCTAGCAAAGAAAATGGTTGAGGAGCCTGACTATGCTTTTTGTTTGTTTTTTGAGACAAGTTCTCGCTCTGTCACCCAGGCTGGAGTGCAATGGTGCATTCAAGGCTCGCTGCAGCCGTAACTTCCCAGGCTCAGGTGAACCTCCCATCTCAGCCTCCTGAGTAGCTGGGACTACAGGTACACACCATCACACTCGGCTAACTTTTTTTTGTTGTTGTTGTAGAATGGGGTCTCCCTAGTCCGGGCTGGTCTCAAACTCCTGGGCCCAAGCTATCCTCCCACTTCAACCTCCCAAAGTGCTGGGATTATAGGCATGAGCCACTGTGCCCAGCTGGGGCCTTACTTTAGGTACCCTGTAGATAGGACAGGCAGACAACAAATATGCAAAACAAATGAACAAACAGTGTAAGTTCATTGAGTGTTTAGTGATGAAACTAAAACAGGCTGATGGGACAATGAGTCAGGGGCTGCTACCGTGGATGATTTTCATGACTGACATGAGGAGGTGATGTTTGAAGAGGGACCTGTGTTAGGACAAGCAGGAAGCCCTACAAGGATCTGGGTGCCGTGCTATAGGCAGGCTGCAGTGAGTGCACAGGCGCTGAGGAGCATCTTGGTGGGCATTTCAGGGGACAGTGGGAGCTCCACTGTGGCCAGTGAGGTGAGCAGGGAGAAAGCAGTTGGAGAAGGTATGGTCGGAGAGCTTGAGGGGCTGGACTCGGTCCACATAATGCCTCGCAGGACTCGGTGATGAGTTTGGAGTTTACTTAATGTGCTGGGAAGCTGTTGGCATCTTGAGCAGTGCAGGTTCAAGTTATTAGCCACAACCTCATAGGCACATGTCTTGGGACAGCTCATGTTCAATGTGTATAAACCTAAACTTGTGCCCTCTCCCGAGTTTGCGTTTTTGCCTATTGCTTGGTGAGTGGTTCTGCTCATATTGCTGCCCAAGTGGAGATTTGATATCCAGGCCAGACTCTTCTTTCTTTATTATAGCCCATGTCTCTTCTGTCACCCGGTCCTACTGGATTCCACCCCATTCTTTTTGGGTTCTTCTCTATTTCTCATCCTGACTGTTGCAGTTAATCCATTGCCATCTCATTTACTTAATTGATATTTATCGATGACCTCTTGTGCCCCAGACGTTATTCCAGGTGCTGGAGGTACAGTGACAAAGAGCCCTTCCGGAACCTGTAGTCTATTAGGGAAGACAGACAAGGAAAGGAACTAGGATGAAAAATGCTGAGTGTCATGCTGAGGGAAGTGCTGGCTGTGAAGTGTCCCTCACCTAGCCTGAGATCAGGGTGGTGGTTGCAGGAGGCATCCAGAGAAATGACATTTACACAGAGGCCCGAGGGGCAGCGAGGTGGTGGGAAGGTGGCTCCAGGTAGGAGGTGTGAAGAGAGTGCACAAGGTCAGGTTGTAGCACCGTCTGGCTGGGAAGAGAGGTTGGCTGGGAAGGTGGGAAGCCGGGTCAGGAGGCACCTCAGAAGCCATGGCAGACTGAACTTTATCCTTAGGGCAGGAGAGCCACGGAGGGGCTGTAAATGGGGGAGAGAGAGCCAAGTCATAGAGGCAATTTAGGGCTACATATGGACAGTAGGTTTGGGAGGCGCAAAGACTGGAGTTACTGTATCGACTGGGGCAGATGCAGTGACCTAGGCAGCCGCCAGTGGAAGGCACCTGTGAGTCAGGGTTTGCAGTTCCTGTGTGGACATATGAATTACTTCTGCATATCAGACAGCGTTACACTGCAGGAGCAGCCCGTGTTTCCCAATGCACCAAAGCAGAAGCTTTTTGGAAACCTATATATTTTTTCATATTATTGGGATTTTCTTCAGAATATGAAGGCTTTATTGAATTGTATCTGAAATGAATTTCATTTAAATACTGAATTAATTGAAAGCTTTGGTCTGAATATTTTTCCATAGATTTCACGGTGCTTTAGAAATTTCATTTTGCCTCATGTTTTAGTATTGGCAATAACTGCCAATAATAGAAATGGCAACGTTGAGGGAAACGGCGGTGATGAGTGTGGTCTCAGCGGCAGCTTCATTACGGCGAGGAGAGGTGGGGGATGACTGGTGTTATGGTGTCACTGGGACCAGGACTCACCGTGGAAGGGAAGGAAGCACCACTTCGTGGTGAGAACAGCACGCAGGCTCCACCATCATGGTGGTTTGAATTTAATGAAGCTCTTTGGAATTTTGACTGTAATCATGGAAGAGGTCATTTGTTTCTTTATTTGTACAGCTTTTTATATCCATCTGTCCCATGAATATTTGTTGACACTCACTGCCTGTTAGGCACAGTCCCACAAAAGAAATGTGGACTTTGCTGATGAAATAGGCCTCAATATTGCCTTGCATCTAAAAGGGGACATTGCCAGGGAGTTTATTTTGTAGCTCTCTTAATAAAATATTTTAGCAAACACTAGTGTGCCAGGCTTGATCCTAAGCCCTTTGCCAGTGTTGACCCATGTAATCCTCATGACAGCTCTGTGTGGTTATTTTGTTATTGGCAATTTTTTTTTTTTTGAGACAGAGTTTCACTCTTGTTGCCCAGGCTGGAGAGCAGTGGCACAATCTTGGCTCACTGCAACCTCCGCCTCCCAGGTTCAAGCAATTCTCCTGCCTCAGCCTCCCAAGTAGCTGGGATTACAGGCATGCACAACCACTCCCAGCCAATTTTGTATTTTTAGTAGAGATGGGCTTTCTCCATGTTGGTCAGGCT
>CAUYLG010078027.1:0-80699 GCA_963573385.1 Cacajao melanocephalus
GGCCACAAGAGTCGCGCTGGCGACCCATGGGGCTCCTCCGCTGGGAATCTCCTGGTCCGTGGGCAACAAAAATTCATCTGTAAGTGTGGCGTCCTCTCGTTCTGTGCGCTTTCTCTGGGAGCTACAATCCTGAGCTGCTAGTAGTCGGCCATCTTGGATCTCTCTCCCTCAGGACCAGGTCTTTCTCTGACTACAGGCTCTGCTTTTATCTGTGCAGTGCTGGTTTCACTCTTGGAGAATGGGAGGGGTTCATGGGATGCATGCCTCAGATGGTTGCAGGGATTCAACAGCAGCTGAAAAACAGTTTCTCTTCCCGGTGATTCCAGCATGAGTCCTTGCAGGCTCTTGAGGCCCAGCTTGGGTCACATGGCCACTGTTACTAGGATAGAGAACTCTGATTGGTTTGGCCTGGGTCATGTGCTCACTTCTGGTCCCTGGGGTGGGGTGGGACCAGCCTGGGAAGAAGCATGGAGCTGCTTCTTCTGGTCTGAGGGGCCTCTAGCCTCTCTTGGCTCCTCCTGTTTTCTTGCTTTCATTCATCAAATAGTCACGATACCTGCTCTCTGCCAGTGGCTGCTGTCCCTTTTGACACCACAGCAGTGACCTCAGCAGATGCAAACGCTGTCCCCATGGAGCTCACACTCCAGGGAGACTCGGGGGAGAAGGACAGTGCACAAATGAGAAGTGAAACATCTTGGAGTCAGGGCCCATCATAATTGTCAAAATCCGCCTGGCACCCTCCCAATGCTTTCCCTAAACCCGTGAGTCTACCTGCTGCCTTCCTCCTGACTCTGCCTTTTTTTTTTTTTTTTGCCATTAAAACCTTCCCACCTACTGCCTTACCTTGTCATAGACCAGTTCAGTGAAAAAGTTAATGAATTTTCTGAAATAATCATGCTGGTGATAATAGCAGCAATATTAATAAGCAATAATAATACTAGTTAATATTTAGTGAGCACGTACTATGCACCGTTGGAAGCACTTAATATAAATTCACCTGCTAATCCTCACAACGTCATTATGGTAGTGATGCCATTGTTGTCTGTACTTTATAGATGAGAATACAGAGGCCAACAAATGTTACCTGTCTTGACCAAGAGCTGGTGGCCAGGAGACTTGGGCTATGAACCTAGATGGTCTGGCTGCAGAACCTCTCCTTGGCCCTTACAAGGTTGATGCTGATGGTGGTTGGTGAGAGGGGTCATGGGGGCTTTTCATGTCTTATCTCAGCACAGTATTCATAGTGGGCTTGGTAGGCCCAGGGAAAGGTCAGGCTCTTAGCTACAGAGGGACATTTTTTTTAGCTCCTTATAGGAGGTTGGGACTACCTAATGGCATTCATGTGCCTGCATTCAGAGGCTGGCCCACCTGCTACAGCCCTGCAGGCCTTCTCTGTAGGAGCAGGTTCCCAGACACAGGCCAGTTCCTGTCACCTACAGCAAGAAAGACATTCTCTTTCTTCCTCTTCCTCTTCCCTGCAGCTTGCATCACCACAGTCTGCTAGCCGAAACCCTGGTTCCAGATGTGTCCAGCAGCCCCCACTCACAAGGTTTTACCTATGGCTGGGTGATCCCCTGTAGCCCAGACTTCTCCTCACCCAGATCCTTTAGCCTTGATGGTCCGTTAGGCTCATTTGAGACAAGTGGAAATAGAAAAAGGTCTGCTTGGTCAGTGAGGGGGTGCTGGGGGTCCCCTCTTCTCCTTCCTTACCATATGTGTGTGTTGGCATCTCAGTGGACTGCAGATATTCGAAGAGTAAGTTGTGGTTTGTGACTCAGTGCGTGCGTCCATATGCATGCTGATATTGGTGATGGTGTTTGGAGCATGTAGCTTGTGTGGTATAATGCTTGAGATCATTGGGTGGTTTCTTAGAGTATACATCAAGATTGTTTGTCTTGTGGTATGTGTGTGTGTATGGGAGTGCACTTTGGGTAATTGTAACATGGTTTGTCTGATATTTTCCTCCATTGATCCGTGTTTGTTGATTGTGTTTATGTTTGTAGTTAATACTTGTAGGGTACTTTGAAGTGTTGTATGGTGCTTACTGTGTGCCAGACACCTTTCTACTCATTTTACACATATTAAGTTATTTAATCCTCCAGCACCCTAAGTGTTGGAGGTCAGTTGTGATGTCCATTTTGCAGTCGAGGAAACCAGTTGCATAGGGAGGTAAAGCGCTTGCTCAAGGTCACCCCTGACTTAGGGAGTGTGGAACTGGGTTTCTGGAGTCACTCTGTGCCCTTCAGTATTCTTGTGCAGTGCCCTTTGGATGCAGCTTTGTCTGGATTCGTGGCTTGAGATTTGTACCCTGGGTATTTGCCTGCCACTCCCATCCCTACCCTGTGCCATAACCTTGAGCTGACATTGTCACTGGGGTCAAGGGAGTTTGAGTACTGGTTCTGCCACTGCACTAGCGGTGAGACCTGGGCAAGCCACTTTTCCTTGATTTTGTCATGGGTATGTGAGTCTTTTACAGTAGTTACCATGTAAGGCTGTCGTGGGGGGTGAGTGAGTTCACCCCCATTCCAGGAGAGCAGCGTGCAGCCTGTGCTGTATGCTGGGGAGCTGGGGTGGGCTGGGGCTGCCTATTAATTCTAAACCCATCCTCCCTTCTCTTTGGTTTCCTATTTCCTGCAGCCTCCCATTGGAAAGCCATCTGGGGGCTTGTTTAGAAACAAGATGAGCTGCTTGCTTTGTGGACCCACCTCTTCCTTCCTTAGCTTGTTTGGGTCTCTCGCACACCCCCACCCCTAGCCCAGGGTTGAGGCCTTGCAGCCCTTCCTCCTCCAGTGGCCTCACCCACAGCATCTTTGTTTAGGGTTTGGCAGGTTCCGTGAACCATTTGGAATCAAGAATGCTCGGTTAAGAGCTTCCTGCTAAGAAGGCTCCTGTCTCTTCCAGTTCTGGAAACCCTGACTGATGGTTCTGGATCTGGTGACCCATAGGTGACCTTTAGGTTGAGTCCATCTTTGGGCTCAGGAGTGTCTGGAGGTCAGCAGAGCTAGCCCCCGGCCATAACAACTCTGACTTAGGGACTTTTATTAACTCTACCTTACAGATGAGGAAACCGAGGCACAAGAAAGTCAGGTAACCTGCCCAGGTTCACAGGAAATATATAGATCCACGGTACAAGCCCAGGCCATTCTTGAGTCTATGCTTTTGACCCCCAGGCCATGCTGCTTCCTAAAAGGTTATTCAAGCTCCAGGGTGCAGTCGTGGGGCAGGAGTGGAGTCTGGGAGGCTGGTAGTGAGAGGAGCCACTTTACTCGAGATCCCTGTTGCCGTAGCCTCTCCCAGTTTGGGGCGGTCCTTTCCCCCTAGCCTGCCAGCCCAGCAGTCAGCACATTTCAGGGCACCTGCCTTCTACCATGACCTGCCTCCCATAGGTTCTGCCCTTGTCTTGCAGAAGGACAAGTTCTACGTGTATGAAGAGTATTGCAGCAACCATGAGAAGGCCCTGCGGCTGCTGGTGGAGCTGAACAAGATCCCTACTGTGCGTGCCTTCCTTTTGGTAAGTTGACCTGTAAGCCCTGGTGCTCCCTCACACTCGGCCTCAGCCTTGGGAATCTCTGGGCACAAGAGGACTTTCTGCTGCCTTGTGGTGCCGAATCCCTTCCTTGGCTGGGGTAATCTTGCTGAAGCAGGGATCGGCAAGCCTTTTCCATAAAAGGCCAGCTGGGGAATATTTTTGGCTCTGTCTACCATACAGTTTCTGTCACCATGTCTCAGCTCATGCCCTTGTAGCGTGAAAGCAGCCAGAGATAATGTGTAGAGGAGTGGGCGTGGCTGTGTGGCAATAAAACTTTATTTACAAAAACAGGAAGAAGGCTGGATTAGGGTTGACTTTGCTCATTCCTGGTCTAAAGTAAGAGTTCTAATAAAAATGGAAGCAAGAGTAGTAATTATGATTACAACTGTCATCACAATTATTATTATTAGGATTACTAGTATTTTTAGAATTATTTAATTATAAGTGAAAGAAAATCCAATTGAAACTGGCTTAAGCGGCCAGGCGCAGTGGCTCATGCCTGTAATCTCAGCACTTTGGGAGGCTGAGGCAGGTGGATCACTTGAGGCCAGGATTTCAAGACCAGCCTGGTCAACATGGTGAAACCCTGTCTCTACTAAAAATACAAAAAAATTATCTGGGCATGGTGGCATGTGCCTCTAGTCCCAGCTATTCAGGGGCTAAGGCAGGAGAATAGCTTGAACCTGAGAGGTGGGGATTGCAGTGAGCTGAGATTATACCATCGCACTATATCCTGGGAGATAGAGCAAGGGTCTGTCTCAAAAACAAAAAACAATGACAACAACAATAACAAAACCCAAAAACCTGGTGATGCAGAAAAACAACAACATCAACACAAACTGAGGGATTCACTTTTCAGGGAAGTTTAAGACCTGAGAGGGCTACAGACATGGCAGAGTCTGGGTGTTCTAATGATGTCATCAGAAATGTGTCTCTTGGCTCTCCTTTTCTCTGCCGTGGCTTCATTCCCAGGCAGGCTCTCCCCAAGTGGTAACAGGGCGGCCCCCAACAGCTCCAGACTTATACCTCTGACAGCTGAGCAGGTGCAGGATAGAGAGAACTTCCCTTTCCCCATAGTAACAGCAAAAATCCTAGGTCTGATGCTCATTGGCTCAAAACCTTATCCCTGAGCCAATTGCTGTAGAGGGAGTAATTGGTGATGGTGTTCTGATTGGTCACTTCTGGAGATGGAGGGTGGGGTCAGGTCTACCCATACCACAGAGCCTAAGGGTGGAGTGGATCCCTGAGGCAGTTGGTTTGCATTTGTGGGAATGCAGCTAAGTTGGGAATGGATGTTGGTCAGGAAAACTGTAGACATCCATGATGGTCTTCCCTACACTTATAGAGAGCCTCACTTATGTATAAAACGGATTCTCATTTGTGACCTCCTTTGAGCCTTTTACACCACTGTCTGTTGTGTATGTGTCAAGGTAAACATTTGTCTGCTTTGCAGACATCTCAAAGAACAGTGGTTTAAACAAGGTGGACACTTATTTCTCCCTCTTGTTAACAATGTGGGTATAGACAGTCTGGGGCTGGTATAGTGGTTCCAGTGTCAGGGGCCAAGGCCCTAGGGTATGGTGCTCGTTGACCTGGTCTCAGATGACCTCTGACCACATCTTAATTCCAGGTGGCAGATGGAGGGGGGGTGGGATGGAGAGCATACCCTTCTTTTTAGGGCGTAACAGGAACTACACACATCTCCTCCCCTCACGTCCCATTAGCCAGCACTCAGTCACATGGCCACACGCAGATGCAAGGAAGGCTGGGAAATGTGCGCTTTATTCTGAGCAGCCATTTATTGCTGTGGAAGAAGAATACATTAGGGGACACTGCATAGTCTTTGTCACAGGTGATTTTGGTGACTTCAAAATATTAAGTGACTTTCTAGGGGTCCATCCTTGAAAAGTGGTTGCGCCTCTCCTGAGTTTCAGTTGCAGTCCGTCACCTCTGAATCCCCTCTGATACAGCCGCAGACGTCTCTCCGTCCCCATACCGTTTATTTTCCCAACAGCACATACCGAATTCAGCACATAAAAGTAGAACAATTAACTGACACAGCATATGGAGTGTGACCCAAATTCCCAGAGTGCTAAACTACAAAATAATATCCCTCATTGCACTTGTCCTTCACACACGGTCTCCAACAAAGCACTTCCAGAATTTCGATTCCAAATGTATGTTTCCTTCACAAGTGAGTTCATGTTGGGTGGCCTGGCTCCAGGGAACATCTCAGGAAGGGCAAACTGGTGGACTGATTTACTGATTTCCATCTTTGTCCCAAGTAAATTAAGCTTTCGGGACTGTTGCTTTTCATAGCTGGTATCTCCATCTTCACGTTTCCGTGTTTGCACTTATATTCATAAAACAGTCTGGGCAGAATGCAAAGGTGAAGTCACGTTAGTGCCAGACCCCACACAGACAGGAATGGCCACATGTCTGCATTGACCTGTAGGCTTGCAGACAGCACCCCCCTGTGACAGTTCCTGCTGCCCAGGTGCTGGGCTCCCTGGCTGAGGGTCCTACCCTCTGAGGGTGTTCTCTCAGGTTCAGCTGGGCCCTGGGAAGCAAGAAGATGCCAGGAAGGTGTGTGCAGTGAGTGAGAAGGGAAGGGCTGACTTCTCTTTCTTTCCTTCCTTCCTCTCTCAAGCAGTCTTCCTGGTGGGTCAAACTGCCCTATTCCTAGCAGCAGCTGAGTGGGCTGGGCTGGGCAGGGGAGGATGCGTGGGGTGCCAGCACATGTGCCATCTGTCTCCCTCCTTGCTGGCATCTCCCAGCTTTTGGCCACCTGCAGAAGAGCTGTCGTGAGTCTGTTATGGGACATTAAGGCTTTGGGGACAGACAGAATCTGGCTTTCCATCCATGTTGTACTGGGCACCAGCTGAGTGATGGAGCAGTGACTTTATGTTTCTCTGCCTCAGTTTTCTTATCTATAAAATAGGAATGATTTATTCATTTACTCATCCAACAACTTCTTAGTAAGCACCTGTCATGTGGTAGGGATCATTCTAAGTCCTAAAGATCTGACAGTGAACAAGGCAAGAGAAGTCCCTGTTCCCATAGAGGCCATTCTAGTTGGGGAAACTTCAATGATGATGTGATAGTAAATTCTCTGGAGGATGTACAGTCAGGATGAGAGGATGTTTTGAGGGAGTTAGGGTGGTGGTGGTTGTTTTAGATTGGTCTTTGGGAAAAGTGCATCTTGGGTGACATGTCAACAGAGGAGTGGATGAAGTGGAGGAGAGTGAGAGAGGGGAAGGGGCTGTGTAGCATTTCAGAGAGATAGAGGACCTGCGAGTGCAAAGGCCCTGAGGTAGGAGTGTGTCCGAGGAATTGCAGGGCCAAGGGTAACTAGAGTAAAGGCCGTGAGGGGAAAAGCAGGAGGAGATGAGGCCAGAGAGATCGAAAGAAGCCAGATAACGAAGGAGCATGTAGTCAATGGAAAGAGTCTGAAATTTTTAGTTCTGTTTTTTGCTTTTTGAGACAGGGTCTTGCTTTGTCACCCAGGCGGGAGTGCAATGGCACGATTGTGGCCCACTGCAGCCTTGACATCCTAGACTCAAGCCATCCTCCCATCTTAGCCTCCTGAGAAGATGAGACTGTAGGTGTGCACCACCATGCCCAGCTAATTTTTAAAAAAATTATGTGGAGGTGGGGTCTTGGCTATGTTACCCAGGCTGGTCTTGAACTCCTGGGCTAAAGGAATCCTCCTGCTTTGGCCTCCCAGAGTGCTAGCAGTACAGGTGTGAGTCACTCTGCCCAGTCTAAGTATCAGATTTTCAAGAAGCTTTTGAATTAAAGTATAGCATCCATGCAGGAATTGCACCCCAGGATGATGAATGCTCACAGATGTCTACAGCATGGAACCACCAAGACTGAAGAACATTCCCATCACTCCAGAAGCTTCCTTCTTTCCCCTTTCTTGTCATGGCCCCCAGGCCTCCAGAATCCCTCTGCTGACTTCTCTTACCGAAGCTTAGTTTTGCCTATTCTAGCATCGTCTATGAATGGTATCGTTCAGGATGTGTGTGTGTGTGGAGGGGGCCGCCTTTGTGCAGCACAATGTCCGTGGGATTGCTCTGTGGGATCCCTTCACTTTGGAGCTCAGGGCATTGGTTTAGAGAATGTTTCATTTCGTTCTGAGTGGGATGGAAGCCGTGGGAGGGTTTTGAGCAGAGGCATGACTGGATCTAATTTGCATGGTGAAAGGCCCCATGCCATCAGTGTCTGGGTAGAAGTATAGGTTTAGGGAGGGGCTTGTATGCATTTCCTAGGGGACCAGGACAATTGCCACAGATGGGGTTACTTAAAACAACAAAATTGATTCTCTCTCAGTTTTGGAGACCAGAAGACCGAAATCAAGGTGCCGGTGGCGGCTCCCTCCTGGGGCTCCAGGGAAGGATCCTGTCTTTCCTTTGGAAGCTTCCAGCAGCCTCCGGTGGTCCTTGGCTTGTGGCAGCATCACTCCAGTCTCTGTCTCTGTCTTCACGTGGCCTTCTTTTGTGTCTCCCCCCTCATAAGGCCACAAGTCGTTGGACTTAGGGTCCCTTTCTAATCCAGCATTACCTCATCTTAACTAATTACCGTATATCTGTAAAGACCCAATTTCCAAATAAAGTTGCATTCTGAGGTTTTGTGGGGGCCTGGCATTTTGGGGAACACCATTCAACCGACTACAGGGCTACTGCAGTGTCCGGGCAGGACGCGATGGTGTCTGAGAACAGGATTGCTCATCGTGGTGAGAGAGGTGGTTGGATTCACATAGAGCTTGAAGGCCTGAGCTGACACAATTGGTGATCAGCTGACTTCGGATATAAATGATCATTGACTTTGGATATAAATGAACGAGAGGAGCCAAATATGACTTTAGGGCTTTGTGCCCAAGCAACGGGAAGAATGGAGTTGCATTTTCCCAAGAGGGTGCAGACTAGGGTAGAAGAGGGAAACAAACATTCCCTTTTGGATGCGTGAGGTTTAAATGCCTGCATTACATCCAGGTGGGGTGATGGGCGAGCAGCAGAGACTTGAGTCTGGAATTTAGGGAAGGGTGGGCTGGAGAGATAAACCTGAGCATTTTCAATACAAAAAAAGATGGTGTTTAAATCCAAGTCAGGGCCGGGCATGGTGGCGCACGCCTGGTAATCCCAGCACTTTGTGGGGCCGAGGCAGGCGGATCACCTGAGGTCAGGAGTTCAAGACCAGCCTGGCCAACATGGCGAAACCCCATCTCTACTAAAAATACAAAAATTAGCTGCGCCTAATGGCACACACCTGTAATCCCAGCTACTCGGGAGACGGAGGCAGGAGAATCGTTTGAACCTGGGAGGCGGAGGTTGCAGTGAGCCAAGATTGTACCACTGCCCTCCAGCCTGGGTGACAGAATGAGATTCTGTCCAGGAAAAAAAAAAAAGCCGAGTCAGGGTGGGATCAGCGGAGAGGGCAGCATGGACAGAAAGACAGGCTCAGGACAGTTTAGGAACGTGCTGCCATTAGGAGGTTGGGAAGACCGTGAGGTGGACACTTCACCTGAATCACTTCTGCAAATTTTGAGCATTTAAGGACTTCTCAGAAGTTCTTTCCATAGTGCCTGAAATATAATGATAATAGTGAATGCTAGCTCTGTGTGTGTTTGCTGTTTTTTTTTTTTTTTTTTTTTTTTTAAGAAAATAAAGTGAAACAACAATCTAGAGTGTTTGTGGGGAAGTGTTATTGGCGGCTGTGAAAATCTTGTGAAAACTCCTTGATCCTGGACAAAATGAGCCCTTCTCCCTCTAAGCCCTGGGGGCTTCTAGAAAGCACCTTCCCCACCCCCAGGGTCCCTGCGCTCTGCCCAGAGCTGACATCACCAGGGCAGCTTGTGGCGAGCGCTGGCTCATAGGACAAAGGCCTGAGTGTGAGCAGCATGGGGCCTGGCATCTCCCAGCTGCCGCAGCCTCAATCCCCCATCTGTGCCAGGGGTAGACGGGGGTGGGGGCCATTCGGCTCAGCTAGAGCTGCGACCTGGGGTCCCCAGAATTCTGCTTCTCCAGGCAGAGCCTATTGTGATTCCCGAGAGGCAGTGGAGGTAGCTCTGAGACTTGGGCCAGCTCTTTGTGCCACAGTTTCCCCATGTGTGGTAGGGGGAGAGTGATCCATGCTTACTTCTTTAGGCTTTCAGCATGAACTTTATGTGTATGTGAAGCATGAGGCACAGTGCCTAGCATGTGGTGGGCAGACGGTTTGTGTTCTTATGGTCTGATTTTCACTTGAATATAAGCAGGGAACTTGTCTTGTTGGGCAGTCCCCCAGTGCTTGGAACTGTGCACAGCACACAGGACACAATGTGTATTTGTTGAATGAATGAATACATGATAGGATGGGAATCCCTTTTCTCAAGAGTCTGGATTCATTTCCAGTTTTTCAGGGTGGTGTTGAGGAACGGCTGGATGTGCTGGTGGTTTGTTCCTCCATTAGTTAGTTGGTGAGTTCATTCACATATACATAATGGGCACACAGTGAGCCTGAGGGACCCAGGACTGTGAGGGGCATGGCAGGGAGACACACGGAACTTATGGTTCCTGCCAAACAAAAATGGGTTCTTCAGTTGGAGCCCCTCTGAAGGAGAGGACAGTGCCTGAAATGTGATTGAGAGCCACGTGGAACAAATGGCCACCTATGGAGGCTCCAGGAGGAAGAAGTCTTGGGAATTGAGAGCAGGGGATGGGTGGCAGGGCTGGCCTTGGTGCATGAGTGGGCTTGGGTAAGGGCACTCTGGCATCATGGTTTCAATCCCAGACTCTGTGTTAACCTGCCTGGCTCTAGGTCCCAGCTCTGTGGCTTACTTTTCTGGAGTGGTCTTGGAGTAAAAGACAAAACCTCTCAAACCCCAGGGGCCTGAGCTCTGAGGTGAGAATAATAATTTTCAGTCGATAGGGTTGTTGGTGGCCAGGAGCCCTAGAGGCCTGCTGGACACCTGATTAGCTCTGGGTCGGTTTTAGCAGTGGATGATGGCAGTGTTATTATTATTTTTGTTGTTATTGGGGAAGATAATACATTCCAGACAAGGGGCATAGAATGAGCCGAGAGAGGCAAGGGGGCTGCAGGGTGGAAGTACTGACATGGAGGACGCTGAGTTGATTCATGTGGACAGGAGCTGGGGGGTAAGCCTGGGAGTTAGGGTAACGGTATTCCATTCCTAAGAGAGCTGCACTTTTTAACTCTGCTAGCCAAAACTCTGCTGCCTATGACAGCACTTGTATACACTCTTCCCAGGAAAAGAACTAGGACATTTTCAGTAACAGTCAAAGATTCCTAGTTCACTTTCCAACCCCTAACTCTCCCTCTGCAGAGGGAACCCCCACTGGAATGGGTGCATTCCTTTTCCACGCATGTCTTTATATTTGACTACATACATGCTCTCCATAAACAGTACCTAGTTTTTTTTTTTGTTTTGTTTGTTTGTTTGTTTGTTTTTGGCTATGAAGTCTCGCTCTGTTGCCCAGGCTGGAGTGCAGTGGCGCAGTCTCAGCTCACTGCAACCTCTGCCTCTTGGGTTCAAGCGATTCTCCTGCGTCAACCTCCTGAGTAGCTGGGATTACAGGTGCACACCACCACGCCTGGCTAATTTTTGTATTTTTAGTAGAGATGGGGTTTCACCATGTTGGTCAGGCTGGTCTCGAACTTCTGACCTCATGATCTGCCCACCTTGGCCTCCCAAAGTGCTAGGATTACAGGCGTGAGACACCGCACCTGTCGAACAGTGCCTAGTTTTATGTTCCATGTCTTTAAAAGATTTCTATAAATGGTTTTATACTCTCTGTGTCCTTCTTTCTTTTGCACAAGAGTACATTTTTTGGGTTCTCTCATGTTGCTCCACGTGGCCCTGGTTATCTAATTTTCACTGCTGCATCGCTAGCTACCATTGTATAAATCTGCTGCAAACAGACTCAAACAAAAATACAGATATTTCCATTCTCAGGTGCCCTTACCCTAAGCCCACCCATGCACCAAGGCCAGCCCAGCCACCCAACCTGCTCGCAGTTCCCCAGACTCCTGAGCTCTTCCTGGAGCCTCCATAGGTGGCCATTTGTTTCATGTGGCTCACAATCACATTCCAGGCACTGTCTTCTCCTTCAGAGGGGCTCCAACTGAATAACCCATTTTTGTTTGGCAGGAACCATGAGTTCCACATGTTTCCCTGCCATGCCTCTCACAGTCCTGGGTCCCTTGAGCTCACTATGTGCCCATCATGTGTAAGTGAATGATCTCACCAACTAACTGCCTTGTTGTAAACAAGGCAGTTTTGAGTCTCCTGGTGTGTATATGTGAAAGTTTCTCTAGACCAGGAATTGGTGAATTTTTCTGTAAAAGGCCAGATGGTGAATATTTTAGGTTGTGCCGCTAGATGGACTTTTTTGTAACAACTCAGCTCTGCCGTTGTAGCTTGTAGGGGGCCACAGACAGTGTAATGGATGTGGCTGTGTTTCTAATAAAACTTTACCAAAACGGGAAGTAGGCAAGATTTGGCCTACTGGGCTTTGTGCTGGTTGTGGATGATGCACATTTTCACTTCTCTTAGGGGTTGCTAAATCGCTGCCCAAGTGATGATTGTAGCTATGCTCTGAGAGTGCTTCCCATGCTTGAGGGTGGCCATGTCCCTGTGCTGTCCTTGGTGGGTTTAATAAAGGTCTCCTGTCCCTTTGCAGAGCTGCATGCTTCTGGGAGGCCGGAAGACCACAGACATCCCTTTGGAGGGTTACCTGCTGTCTCCGATCCAGAGGATCTGCAAGTACCCGCTCCTCCTTAAGGTGAGACTTTCCCATATTTGAAGTGACAGAAAACCCATTGGCTTCAGCAGAAAACAAAATTTGTTAGTTCAAGTATCTGAGAAGTCTGGCAGCAGTGTCAGCTTTGGGCTGGGCTGGATTTAAACCAGGACCCTGCCTCTTTCTCTTTTGTTCACTCTGCTTTCCACTGTTCAGGCTTATTTTCAGTATAGCAGCAGGTGGCTGTGGTTCTCCTGGCCTCACAACCTCTCAAGTTTAAGGTTAGTGGGAAAGAGTGAACCTCTCTACTAAGAGCTGAGGAAAGTCCTGAGATTTGTTCTGGCTTTGGCCATCTGTGGCCAGGGGAAGGTCATATGCCAAATGGTTTGAGCCTGAGTCATGTGCTCTGACCTGGACCAATTACATGAAGCCTTTGCATGTACCAATCCTCCAATCAGCATAGACCCACACTTTACCCCTGAACCAATCACCTGTGCTTTACCCCGAACCAGTCACTACTGCTGCGCTCTGATTAGCTGAGACATGGTCCTACACTCCACTCTGATCCAATGATAGTGAGGAGGGCAGAGTTGTGTGTTGTGATTGGCTGAGACCTGGGTCAGGTGCTCTATTCCTGAACCAATCATTCTGAGTAAGGGAATTCTAATTGGCTCAGACTTGGGTCATATGCTCCAAACTTGAACCAGTCACTGAGTCCCACAGGCCATGAGTGAGGACAGATGAACCCCACCTAACCAAAGTCTGAGCTATTTGTGGAAGGCAGGGTGAGGGCAGGCATAGGCATTGGCTGGGCAAATGCAGTCATCCATACACCTGCTGTTTCTTTCCCTGTTGCCAGCCCTGGCTTTTAATTGGATGGGCAAAGCAGGGAGGATTTGCTGCTTGTGTGGGGATGGAGAAGGCTTGATTCTAGGCTTCAGACTAGCTGCTGGATAGATCCTGAGCCTTGGGGATGGCTCTCTCACCTTCCACTGCTCTCAGCCCAGGGTGTCAACCCTTGGAAATGGTTGAACAAAACGGCTGTTGGCTGGAGCCTGTCCTGGCTCTGTCCTGAAGGCAGCTGTGTCCCGGATTCCCTGTGTGGGGGTTAATTTGGCTGGTGAGGCCTCATTTGCGCACCTGCTCACAGGTGCCTGTGTATTTTTGCTTCATGAACTGGATGGGAAGGGAGAGGGAAAGGGCATCAGGACATTTATCTTGGTTTTCTGCTGGAGAGGGTGGGTGATGCTGGAGCCTCTGAGCTGGGCCAGACCCTGGGGCCATCAGCTCTGCCCGCGAACACAGGCCTTTGCAGTGTGCAGCTGTGGGGGTGGGACCCAGCTCTCCCATGCCTCCTCTACCCTGCTCCTGCTGTTGCTCTCTCTCAGCAGTCTCGAAAGGAACTTCAGCCCTTGTTCTTGCCATGGCTTTGATCCCTAAACGGGTCTTGGAAATGCTTTAGCTCAGGTCTTCACTTGGGTATGGAAGAAGCTTTGGGTGAAACTTGTAAACTGGTAGCCTGTGGACCAAATCAGGCCTGCAGATGTGCTTTGTTTCATCTGTGTGGTGTGTCTTTCAAACTTGAGTTAGTTGCCAGCATTCAGAGGCGGTGTACTGTAGTGGTTAGAGATGGGATTGGCAAAACTGTGGCCTATGGGCCAAATACAGCCCATGGCTTGTTGTATAGCCTATGAGCAAAGAATGGTGTTTGCTCTTTTTTAAAAAGCATTGTTCAAACAAACAAACAAAACCCCAGAAGAATATGTAGCAGAGAGTGGACGTGGCCAGCAGGGCCTAAAATATTTGCCATCTGGCCCTTTATAGCAAAAATGTGCCAACCCCTGGATGAGAGCCAGGTGTTGCAGCCATAAGCAGTTTGGGTTTGAATTTCTCTGTCATTTATGAGCTGTGTGATCTTGGGCAAGTCACTGTACTTCCCTGTGCCTCAGTTTCTCATTGAAACATAGGCTTCCTGTTAATGGTATTTGTGGGGTTGTTATGATGAGTAAGCATGGACTTAGTCCTAACAGCGACTCAACAAGGTAGGCACTGTGATTAGCCCCATTTTGGAGATGGGGCAACTGAGGCACAGAGAAAGGAACACATAGTAGATAAGCAGTAGAACCACGATTAGAACCCGGGCACTCTGATTCCAGAGGACCACCCTTAACCATGTGGCTATACTGCCTGTTGAGAAGCATTTTGGGGAATTAAACTGCCAGTGCTTGGGTGTCAGCGATGCTGCCCTCCTCAGTTCCCTAAGTGGGGTCTAAGAAGGTCAGCGGCCCTGTGTTTTGTGGCTGGTCTGCTGCTTCTCTGGGTTTCAAAACCTTGAACATCTGACCCATGAGAAGAACCAGCAGCCATAGCCCAGAGCTGAACTGAGGTTTAATTTCTGGATCTTCCGTAAGTCTGGGTTCCAGCAGGCGCTTAGAGCTGCAGCTTCCATGACATATTTTAGCAGACAGTGGATCTGGACCTGTGTGTATGGTGGACTCCAAGCTCGACGTGAGGCCCGGCATTTCTGAGGCCTGTTCCCATCTCCATAGGGGCCACAGTTTGGTCTGGTGGGATTCCTGGGCTCTGGATTCCCAGGAGAACAGAACTGCCCAGTGACCCATGGAGGAAATGGCCTGCAGAAAATGGTGATGGGGCGGCCACGGTTCACTCCCCAGACCAGACGGCTGTTTACACTGCCCACTTGGGCTCTAGCTGTGTTTATTGGGTAGGAGACTGGGGAGGCTTTTTGGGAGAGAGAAAGCTGGGCCTTAGACTCCCGTGGGGCCATGCCTTGCTCCCTGCCTGACAGAATTGCTCAGTGTGCCCAGCCTTTGGCACCAGAGTGGGAACATTTGCATCAGCAAACACCCGGGCCTGAGGGGAACTCTGCCCCCCCTTCCCTCCAGAGTTCCTCCTTTCTGTCACATTTTCCAGTGGATTTTCAAAGATGATCCCATGAACTTGAAGCAGCTGAGCTCAAACCCCCAGCCCACACCCTCTGGCCCCTCCAGATTCAGACGCCCTTGCAAGGGTCCCTGTGGCCCTCTGAGCTCCCTTGTTTGAGCTGAACTCCCACTCAGCGTGGGCACACAAGGTCAAGGAGCTTGGGTAGGAAGAGGGAAGAGGCGAGAATGAAAGCCTTTTTGGGAATAGCCCCCAAAAGCTGAACTTGAACGTTGCCTAAGAATAGCCGGAACATTCTATCTCGACTCCTCAGCCCAGGCCTGGGATAGACATTTGGCATTTCAGGCTTTGTTGAGTTTTCCATTCACATTGCCAGGGAAATGATTCAGGTTTAGGGGGGATGCCCCTGGTGCACAGCTGGCAGGTGCCTGGTGGGGGACCCAACCGTCACTTATCCTCTCAGTTTTTTCCTGGTGATGCACACACCTGTGTCACTGCTTGCTCTCCACAGCAGTGAACAGGACAGACCCAGGCCCTCCCCCTTGGAGCTCCCAGTCTTGGGCTGGGCCCCGTGGGGGCTTGGTGTGTGCGGTGGGGGCAGGGACCATCCTGGGGCTGACTGCAGGGGACACATCCTGTCTCAGGGGGCAGCTGCCACCTTTGCCCCCAGCTCTCTGGCGACTTGATCTTGGTCTCCTCTGCTGCTTCCTCATCTCTGGGACCTCTGAGGGGAGATGGGCCCAGGGCTTAGTCCTTTGGTCTTTTCTGCATCTAGACTTGTTCCTGTGGTGGCCTCGTCCACTATGTGGCCCTTCGTAAAAACAAAGTATACTCTGGCTGGGTGTGGTGGCTCACGCCTTTAATCCCAGCACTTTGGGAGGCCGAGGCAGGTGGATCATGAGGTCAGGAGTTCGAGACCAGCCTGACCAACATGATGAAACCCCGTCTCTACTGAAAATGCAAAAATTAGCTAGGCATGGTGGTGGGCACCTATAATCCCAGCTACTCGGGAGGCTGAGGCAGGAGAATCGCTTGAACCCAGCAGGTGGAGGTTGCAGTGAGCCAAGACCACACCATTGCACTCCAGCCCGGGCAACAGAGCGAGAGTCCATCTCAAAAAAAGAAAGAAAAGAAAAAGAAAAAGAAAAAAAAAGTATACTCAAGGGTTGTACAACCATTACCACAATAATTTTAGAACATTTTCGTCAACCCCTAAAGAAACCCCAGACCTGTAAACACTCACTTCCCATCTGCTCCAGCTCCTGCCCCCAAAGACCACTCGTCTACTTTCTGCCTCCTTCGGTTCGCCTAGTCTCGAGATTTCCTACAAGCGGAATCACACAGTGCTTGTCTTTCGTGCCCGGCTTGCTTCACTTAGGCTCATGTCCTCCAGGCTCGTCCACGTTGGAGCGTGTGTCGGTGCCTCCTTCCTTTTTGTGGCTGAATCATCATCCGTTGTGGGTTGCACCACGTTTTGTTTATCCACTCATTAGCTGATGGACATTTGGGCCATTTCCACTGTCTGGCTATTGTTGAGTCATGTTGCTCTGAAGGTCCATGTACAGGATTTGTGTGGACATTCCCATGGCCTTAAACTCCGTCTCCAAGCAGATGACTTCAGCCTGGACCTCTCCCCTAGACCCTGGACTTGTCTTCCGGCCCGTTCAGTTTCTGCATTGGGAGTGTCTGCCAGGCATCTCTTGCAGAGCATGCTCAAAACCAGATGCCGGGTTCACGCCTTTCGCCAGACCTCCCACCAGCCCCTCCATCCCCATCTCAGCAGACGGCCCTCCGTCCTTCTGGTTGCTCAGGCCAAACCTTGGGGTTACGTTTGGTGCCCCTCCTTCCCCACTCCCCATGTCTTGCCATGAGGAGGTCCTGTTGGCTCTGCTCTCAGACCCTGTCCAGAGTCCAGCTGCTTCATAACACCTCCACTCCCCGTGTGCTGGGCCACGGCCACGGCCCCAGCGGGCCTCCCTGACTCTACCCTTGTCCTCTGCAGGCTGCTCTCAGCTCAGCAGCTAAACTGAAGTCAGTTCATGTCACTTCTTCCCGGACAACCCTCCCGGAGCTCTCTGCTCACTCCGAATAAGATCCAAGTTCTTTGCCATTGCCACCTGCAAGGTCCTACCCGATCTCACCTGTGTTCCCCTCCGACCTTGTCTTCTTCTCTGCTGGGACAGGCTTGCTTCCTGAAGTTCTGCAAACACAACAAGCAGCTTTCTGCCCCAGGGCTTTTGCACCTGCTCTTTCTTCTGCTGGGACTCTTTACCCCACGTCTCCTGAGGCTTACTTCTCATCTTTGTCTGGCCTCTGCTGCTCGAGTGCCCCCTGTCTGAGGCCTTTTCTGGCCACCTCTGTGATAGAGGAGCTGCCTCTGCCATTCTCTGTCCCCTTTACCTTGCTTTTATATTTCTTCAAAGCACCACTTGCTGGCTCACGTTCTGTCCTGGGACGCTTGGTGTCCTGATTGATTTTGGGATGTCAGTTCCCCAAGGGCAGGGATTTGGGCCTGTTTTCCCAGTTCCTGGAATGGTACCTGCACAGGGTAGATGCCCCGTTTACTTACTGAATGAGTGTGGAAAGGTCACCCCCATCTTGCCAACTGTTTACGGATCCGGAAATTGGGACTTCTATGTGAAAGTGACTAATGTCCAAGTATTAGCTTGATTCAGAACTTGTTAAACATTGTGGGCCCCAGCAGGGCACGTCCTGGGACCTCTCTGTTTGGGACAGCTGCTCTAGTGGGGTTGTATCCAGGGATGTTTTTTGCAGAATGGCTGCTTTGGGTTCAACCTTGTGTCTGTGCGTGGCCTCTGCTGTCTCCTGCACCTCCCACGTCTCTCTGTGGGTGATGCAGCTGTCACCCAAGCACAGCGCGAGGACCTTGTCATTTGGCTGTTACCTCTGTCTGCTTGACTGGGAAGAACGTGGCTGATACTGAGGTCAGCGCTCCTGGGATGGACTGAGTGAGGTCCATTGCCAGGGAGGTGTTGACCTTAATTCTTGGTGAAGGGGGACAGCTGGGAGTGACGTATTTCCTGGAGCGTAGATGTATACTACTCATACTTTCCAAAGGATTTTGGGTGGCATATGAGCAGACTTTATGTGGGATGGGTGGAGGGGGGAGGGGAGAAGCCAACATTAAAAACAGTGACTCACACAGTGTAGAACACTGCTGTCTTAGGGAACCCCTTTCCATCTTCCTAGTGTCCTCCAGGAGAGAGCCACAGTTGGTGCTGCAGCATTTAGGGTTCTTGAAGCCATTCATTCATTCACCACCTGTTTATTGAGCAGCTATTATGTGTCAAGCACTGCTTGAGGTGCTAGAGGTACAAAGGGAACAAAAACAGCTTGAACCCCTACCCCCTTGGAACTGACATTCTTCTTGGGGGAGATGAATGAGTAAGAAATGTGTATGCTTGTTTAGATGGAGTATTTGGGTGCTGTGGAAAAAATATATATCAGGCTCAGAGGATCAGTAAGGACCAGGAGTCACTCGGGGTTGCAGTTTTAGATAATGTGGTCAGCGAAGGCTGGACTGAGAAAGACGCATTTGAGCAAAGATCTGAAAGAGGTGAAGGAGGGAGTCAAGCGGGTACCTCGGGGAAAACAGTTTCAGAGGGAACAGCCAGCGTGAAGGCCCTGGGCAGGACTCTTCCTGGTGTGTCTGGGGAACAGTGAGAAGGCCAGAGTGGCTGGAGAGGAGAGGATAGGGTGAGACCGAGGGAGTAAGGTCAGAGAGGTAATGGAGCCAGGTTAGGTACGGCCTTGTGGACCATTGTGGGATCTTAATTTTCCATCTGATTGAGGTGGGAACCACAGGAAGGTTTTGAACATGGGAGGAACAGGATCTGCCTTAGTTCTAATGGGATCCCTCTGGCTGTGTGTGGAGGATGGACCATGGGGTGGTTACAGTGGAGTCAGGGAGTGCTTGACTTCAGTGGTTCGGGTAGGAGATATCTGGACCTGGTGGTGGCAGTGGAGGTAGGTGCATTTCATGAGAGTTGCCTTTTCACATCCTTTGCCCATCTTCTGTTGGACAGTTGTTCTTTTGATTTCCCAGAGTCCTTCTGTTATTCTGGATACTTTGGGTTCTCTCTTTGGAGTTTTCATCTGACTGATGCTATGCAGTGAGCTCCTCTTCTGCTGGGGATCAGGCATTGTCACTGTCTTGCTGGGAAAGCACAGGAAGTCAGAGATCTCTTTGCTACAGCCCCCTCTGCCCTGACTGCATCCTCCTCCAACCACAGCACCCACCCCTTCATCCTGTCTCTCGGGCCAAGCACCGACACCTCGCCCACAGCTGCCCCAGAGCCTCAACCTGTACCAGCCTCTGCTCAGACTCTTTACTGTGTGGTGAGCACTGACCTTGGGATACCCCTTGTTTGGGGGGAGGGGGGTCCTGCGGTCACCTCTTCCTTTCAAAGCCATGCTCAGATGCCCCATCTTCAAAGGAGCCTTCCCAGGTCACCCTTCCTGGGGTCCAGCCTGCATTCTACTTTCTCCTACACGGTGTGTGCTTAACAGTGAATTCAGAAATCCAACTCCACCTCTTTTTAGCTGTGTAACCAAGGGCAAGTTGCTGAACCCCTCTGTGTCTCCATTTTCCCATCTGTAAAATGGGCATGGTAGTTACCTCCCAGGTTTGCTGTGAAGATCAGATGAGACAGCACATGAGAAGACCCAGGAAATCATTTTGCATGTTGCTGAGTAAATAGTCATGCTTGTGAAATGTCGGCGACTCGAATACTCTACTGATTTTTATGTTTACCAATCCTAGCTCCTGCCCTTATTAGCATTGCCTCTTTGAAATCTGACTTAAACTCTGTGTGCCTCAGTTTTCTCCTGTGAAATAGTGCCCTGGTTATTGGTTATTATCAAGCTTAAATGAAAAATACCTGTAAAATGCTTAGAAGTGCTTAATATTAGCGGTTTTTATTGTCTCAACGTCTGTGTTTTTCAATATCGACATAACTATATTAAGTTTCTTTTGACTGCTGTTTTCCTGAAATATCTTGTTTCTCCTTTTGTGGTTGACCTATCTGATGCCTTAGACTTTAGGTGCTTTTTTTGTTAACTCCATGGAGTTCAATTTAAAATCCGATCTGATAATATCTTCTCGCAGGAGAGTTTAGTCCACTTACATTTATTGTGTTTATTGATGTCTTTGAACTTGGTTCTGCCATCTTTTCTCTTCGATTTCTGTTGATCCTCTTTTTCTTGGTGCCTTTGTCTCTTTCCGTGTTTTATTTTGGAGTTTTAGTTTTTTTTGACTTAGTTGCTTTTTTTCCTTTATTCCTTTTATTTTTTAAAATTTTTGCTTCCACTAAAGTGGAATTTAAAACTATCATCACCACCATCACCACCACCACCACCACCACCACCACCATCAGTCACTACCATCTCTTGCAGTTTTACCCTCTTCTCTAGAGAAATGCGTGTGCAGAGCCTGGAAGTGGGGCAAGAGGTGTGGAACTGCACGGCGAGCCGTGCTAGGGCCTCTTTGAAAGATTGGACATAGAGCTCCTGAGTGTCAGAACCTGGAGGGTCAGCAGAGACCTACCAACCTGGGTCACAAACACGGATACCTGCAGGGCAAGTGCAGGAAATGAGTAGCTGGGTTGTAACTTAGCGAGGTGGATGAGAACCGTGGCAGACTAGAGAGCGCGTGTCCCTTGTAAGGGTGCAGCCACCACTCAGCCAAGCCAGTTGTTACAACGCAAGCCCAGTGTGGCCAGAGCTTCTGTTTTGCTGACAGAGGCTGGCGATAACATTTAGCTTAGTCTGATCAGTACCTTGCATAGCCAGGAGGCGTAGGCACAGAAAGGGGAGGCAACTCGTCCAAGGTCACACAGCACATCTTCATCAAAGCCAGAACATGAACTTCCTGATAGGAGCCCTCTTCCTGCTTTACCCACTTTACCTCTCTGAGTAGAAGAAAGGCATTTTTAAAACCCACGAGGATTATTTCTTTTCTCCTATTAATTCCTAATTGGTGGGACTACAGTTTTCTTAGACATGCAGCAGGGGCTGAAATTGTTAAACTTGGAAGTATATTTGCGTGAAATCTGCATGTGATTTGCATGCATGGAGGGTGTATGTGGGTTTTTTGCTATGCTGGGCAGCTTTTCACTTCTGGGTTTTCTTGGACTTCCAGATGTTTTTCGCTTCTTGTTTTCTTTTCCTTTTTTTCTTTTAAGTGGTGGTAAGGGGTCCTTAGCACCTCTTCATTTGCATTCTGTTGTCACCCTAGGTATGGCTGCAGTGGACTTCAGCACTGTGGGCACAGGAGCATGCCAGGGGCACAGGAGCACTGTGGGCTCTGTGGGCACAGGAGCATGCCAGGCTTCCTGAGCTTAGGTGGCGGAGCCTTCGGCAGGCCTGTGTGAATGGCGGCAAGTCACTGAGTGCAGGATCAGCCCCTTCCAGGAGTTGGCCGAGGTGTCCCCAGAAAGTGGGTGTTGTCCTGCTTGACCCAGACCCCGTTGGTGACACTACCCTCTCTCTCCATGAGACGCTTTTTTCTCTTAGTGGAGAGGACAGTATGGCTTTCCAATCCCCATGTCTCTTTCTAAGCCCTCACCAACCCCAGGTCACAGGGAATGGCGGGTATTGTCACATCTTCCAGTGACAGTCGCAGCTTTGTTTTCACACTGTGGGTTTGTGGAGTCTTCTTACGATTTCGCTTGCCAGTGACTGAAACCTATTGTATTGTTTTTATGACCTTGTTAATTAAACTTGCTTTTAAAAAAAGAATAGAAAACAGAAAAGACTGGAGGTAGGTCCGACTTCAGGAATAGCTGCATCCAGGGCCCAGGTGATGCTGTCCTAACTCTGTCTCTCCATGTCCTGCTCTGTTTCTCTCAGTGCCAGCCTTGTGCTCAGGAGGCTGCTTTCTCACGGTGGCATCATTGGTCACCAGCAGCCTCAGGCCTGTGTGTGACCAGCACAGCCACCCAGGGAGAGGAGAGCATACCTTTCCTGGCGTTCACATAGGAAGTTCCAGTCTGCGGCCCACTGGCTCAGCGTGGGTCCCACACTCTCCTTGTGTGGCTGGGAGGATGGATGGTCAGGCTTTAGTCACATATCCACACCAGGAGCTGGCTGGGGTGGCCTCTCCTGGACTCTATGGCCTAAGAGAGGAGCAGGTGGAAGCAGCTCATCCTCCTCTCTCCCTGCCACCATCTCTTCCTGCCACCATCTCTTCCTCTGAGCCCTTTGTCCCCCCCCGCCCCGTCCTCTCCTGGGCCTCGGGCGAGGCTGAGTGAGCCAGGAAGAACTGGCCCCAGCCATGTTCATTTGTTGCCCTGGAGTTTGAGGCCCTGCGCCTCAGGCTGCCTCTTATGGCCCTGCTGGGGGCAGGGTACACACTTTTGGGGACATGAACGCACTACTCAAGAGTAGGCACCTGTGGGCATCCTTTGAGTAAATGTGATTGCAGGGGCAAGAGGGAGGTGGGGCATCTCACGGAAGCCCGGGCTCCTCCGCGCCGACATCCTCTCTTCTAGGAAGGCTTTGCCTGGGGCCCCACTCGTGAAACCACACGGGGCTGGGCGGCGGATGCTGGGGAAGGCCACCCAGCCTGGCTCCTGGAGGGGCTTCCGCTGCCGGTTCGCAGGGTGGCCCTCGCACACCCCTCCTTTCCCTGCTCTCAAGTTTTCTGAAGGATCCCCAGGGCCTGCCCTGCTCAGACGTTTTGTGTTCTAAGAGTCTGATTTGGGGGTGTTCGTTTCCAGCTATAACTATTTCTAGACCGGCCTGTAGACATGGTTGGCATCTGCCAAGCTCCACTTTCTGTCTCTGTGGCCTTGGGCAAGAGGCCTTTAAATGCCCTGTGCCTCAGTTTCCTCATATATAGAGTGGGGATGATAATAGTACCTACCTCACTGGAATGATTCGAGGATGAAATGACTTAATACACTTGAGTTTAGAGCAGTGCTTGGTGCACAGAAAGTACTGAATAGATGCTAGCTATTATGATGAACATGACTTCTACTTTTGCTATTATTCCTGCTATACAGAAACAATAAGAAATAGCCACCATTACTACAGAAATAATGATGATGATGGTAAATATTGTGTCCTTACTGAGTACCAAGACTTTTATATTCATCACTCCATTGGATCTTTGCATTAGCCCTAGGAGGTGACCCCTCCCCTCTTTCATAGATGTGCAAACTTGGCTTTAGAGAGAGAAGGTCACCTGTACAAGGTCACACAGCTGAGAAGTGGTGGAGGCGTGGTGGAAACCATGCCTCCCTTCTCCTAAGACCCATTCTCTTGACCACAGGGCTTTCCAGTTTCATGATCTGAGACTGGGTTTGAGCTAGAATAAGGCATCAGTGGGCCTGAATCTATCATTGATGCGGAACTCACTACCTTACAAGGTAGCCCCCTCTCTTGTGAGAAAGCTCCAAATGGTGTAAGAATGGATGAATTCGCCTGCATGGTCCCATTGGACTCCCTGAGGTCCTACAGATCCACTGGGCTTCTTCATCATGTAGTTCACCCAAGATGCTTAGCAAGCACCTCTTGGGTTCCTTCCAGAAACACTCTTCTCTGGGTCAAACCCTGTAAGGTCATGTATCTGTTCCACCTTAGATATGGATTTCAGGGTTTTTAGTATCATAGTATGTCTCCTTTGAACCTGACTCTCTTCTAACTTATTAGGACAGTCTGTTCAGTTCTGAATTGGGCAGGAGCCTCCTCATCTCCCTCCTTTTGCAGGTGAGACTTTGTTAGTATCGCTCAAGCTCTCATTAGCTTTGAAGATACCCACATTTTATGCCTGTCTGAGACTAACTGGGACATCTTCGAGATTCCAAATCTGTGCACTTTATCTGACTTTGTGAAGCAGTAGGAACTTTTTCAAATAAGAGATGGAAAAACTAGCCTAAGCTGACTTATACAGCATATATATGTAAAAAATAAATACGCTCACATAACTGAAAAGCCATGGATAGATGGCTTCAGGTATGGCTGGATCATGGTGTCACAAGGGAATTGCCAAACTGTTTTCCTAAGCTGCTGCACCATTTTCTATTTTTACCGGCAATGTAGGAGGGTTCTAATTTCTTCATATCCCCACCAACACTTGTTACTCATTTTTTGGGTGATAGCTATTTCACTAGATGTGAAGTGGTATCTCATTTTGGTTTTGTTTTGCATTTTCCCAAATGATGTTGAACATCTTTCCATCTGCTTATCAGACTTTTGTATATCTTCTTTGGAGAAATGTCTGTTCAAGTCTTATGCCTGTTTTTTAATGCTGTTATTCATCTTTTTGTGGTTAAGTTGTAAAGATTCTTTATATATTCTGGGTACAAGTTCCTCATCAGACGTATAATTGATACTATTTTTCTACATTATGCAGATTGTCTTTTCTCTTCCTTTTTATTTATTTTCACTTTCTTAATAGTGTCATTTGAAGTACAGAAGTTTCAAATTGTGATGAAATTCACTTTATTTTTTTTTTAGTTGCTTGTGCATTTGGTTGTAGCTAAGAGCACTTTTCTTAACCTAAGGCCACAAGGAGTTACTCCTATGTTTTCTCTGACAGTTTGATAATTTCAGCTTTTACATTTAGGTTCGTGATCCATTTTGAGTCCATTTTTGTGTGTGGTATGAGAAGGGGCCAGCCTCATTTTGTTGCACATGGATATTCAGTTGCATCGTTTATTGAAAAAGACGGTTCTTTCCTCCATTTACTTGCCTTGGCATCCTTGTGGAAAATTAACTGACCATAAATGTAGGGATTTATTTCTGGACTCTCAATTTTTTTTTGATATACATTGATTTTTACTTTTGATTTTCTTTTTTTTAAATTTTGATACATGTGCAGAGTGTGCAGGTTTGTTACATAGGTGTAAATGTGTCATGGTGGTTTGCTGCACCTATCAACCCATCTCTTTTTTTAAAGAGATAATAGAGATAGGATCTTGTTCTGTCCCTCAGGCTGGAGTGCAGTAGCGCGATTATAGCTCATTGTAACCTAGAATGCCTGGGCCCAAGTGATCCTCCCACCTCAGCATCCCAAAAGCTGGAGCTACAGGTGCACACCACTGTGCCCAGCTAAGTTTTAAATTTTTTTTGGTAAAGATGGGGGTCTTTCTGTGTTGCCCAGGCTAGTCTTGAACTGCTGGCCACTGGCTACACTGTTTTTCATTGATTTCTAGGCCTGTCTTTATACAGTACTGTGTTGCCTCTTTTTTTAAGATGGACTCTTACTCTGTTGCCTAGGCTGGAGTACAGGGGCATGATCTTGGCTCACTGCAACCTCTGCCTCCAGATTCAAGTGATTCTCCTGCCTCAGCCTCCCAAGTAGCTGGGATTACAGGTGTGCACTGCTATACCTGGCTATTTTTTGTATTTTTAGTAGAGATGGGGTTTTGCCATGTTGGCCAGGCTGCTCTTGAACTCCTGAACTCAGGTGAACCGCCCACCTTGGCCTCCCGAAGTGCTGGGATTACAGGCATGAGTCACTGTACCTGCCTGGCCTGTTTGACTTTTTAATTTTTTTTAGATGGAGTCTCGCTCTGTCACCCAGGCTGGAGTGTAGTGGCATGATCTTGGCTCACTGCAACCTCCACCTCCCAGGTTCAAGCAGTTCTCCTGCCTCAGTCTTCTGAGTAGCTGGGAGTATAGGTGTATGACACCATGCCCGGCTAATTTTTGTATTTTTAGTAGAGATGGGGTTTCCTCATGCTGGCCAGGCTGGTCTTGAACTCCTGACCTTGTGATCCACCTGCCTCGGCCTTCCAAAGTGCTGGGATTACAGGAGTTAGCCACTGCGCTTGGCCATTACTTCTTAAGATCTTGAGAAGGAGTGTGCCGGGACAGGAAACAGCAAGTCCAAAGGCCTGGAGGCAGGAATGGGCCCTCATTTTTTGGAGCTCAGCAGAGTGGAGCCAGCACGCCCCTGTGAACCAAGACACCAGAGCCAGCACTTCCCCTGTGGTTTTGGTCCAGCCATGGGGTTGGCGACGTCTTGCTTGGTTTCAATTCCCTACCCCTTGCACTGACCTAAGGCAAGAATAGAGATAGAGGCAGCCAGATAGAAAAGGGAAACAGTCTTTTTTCACTTTTACTAACTTTTGGGTGTTGGCATCCCCACAGGGAACCATTGGAGGAGGATCACTGAGGTTCCAACTTCTGGGGTTTGGGAGGAGCAGATATGGTGGCAGCGCCCATCAGAGGGGTGCCATGGGCCCATCAGGTTTTAATTTCAAGAATAAAATTGATGAGGGCTTCCTGCTTGTTGAGGGAGGTGGGAAGAGGCCCAGGGACTCAGGCTGGAGAATCACAGAATAGTGATTCAGAAATGTGAGCTCTGGAGCTGGACCTTGTAGCCGCTTAGCTGTTCGTGACCTTGGGCAAGTGATTTTGCCTCTGTGTGAGCCTCAGCTTCCTCATCTGTCAAGTGGGGATAGTAAAAGCACCTGTCTGCTGGGGCCATTGGGAGGCAAAGTAATTTCATTGATGGACAAGCTAAACAGAGCCAGCAGAAAGAAGAACACAGTTTCATGGTGAATTTATCCCGTGGTGAATTTATGCCACAACATGGTGGGGTCTCTTTTGTAATAGGATATGTTTTAGCTGTAGTGACAGAGCTCCAAAACAAGAGTGGCTTAAACAGCGTCTAAGCTTATTTCTGTCAAGGCAGTCCAGGGCAGCATGGTGGCTCCATGCTGATGGCATCAGTTTCTGCCAGCCCTGGGGTGTGGTCCTCAGCACTGGGGTTTCAGGTGCTCACACCATGCCCACATTCCAGCCAAGGAAGAGGGAAAGGAGAAGGGAAACTGCACCCAGCCCTTCTGCTCGTGCCCCATCCACCAGAACCTGGTGTCCAGGGTGGACTGGGAGTGTGCTCTTGATTCCAGGTACCCTCATGCTTAGCTGAGAATCAGTTCTGTTGCTTTTGACAAAGGGTCAGCAAACTTTTCCATTAAAGGACCAGATAGTAAATATTTTAGGCCTTGGGGTCCATACAGCCTGTCATTGTACTATAAAAGCAACCACTGACAATACATAAATAAATGAGGATGCTGGGTTCCAATAAAACTTTTTTTTTTTTGAGATGGAGTCTCGCTCTGTTGTCCAGGCTGAGTGCAGTGGTGTGATCTTGGCTCACAGCAACCTCCGCCTCCTGGGTTCAAGCAATTCTCCTGCCTCAGCCTCCCCGTCTTGAGTAGCTGGGATTACAGGTGCCTCCCACCACACCAGGCTAATTTTTTGTATTTTTAGTAGAGACAGGGTTTCACCCTGATGGCCAGGCACACTCCTGACCTCGTGATCTGCCCGCCTTGGCCTCTCAGAGTGCTGGGATTACAGGTGTGAGCCTCTGTGCCTGGCCCCAGTAAAACTTCATTTTGCAAAAATAGGTGATGGGTTGGACTTGGTCCTCAGGCTGTCACTTGATCCTGCTTTTGACAAAGGGGATGACGGGTAGGACCTGGGGCGGGGGTCTCACTAACTGGCAGCCTCTGTCTGCCCACCGGGAGCTGACTGGCCACATTCACTCCCTGGCCTTGGCTGGCCTCACAAAGGTCCAGATGCCCAAAACCACTTTAGGGAACCCGGGACTGGGGTAGCTTTGCTGAATCGAATAGAATTACTGAATATGGTCATAAGATCATGGTCGTCTATTGTAACTTTGTGGACATACCTACTAGCAGGCCGACGGCTCCAGGAGGGCTTGGGGGAGTGTCTGCCATTATCTGTGCACAACAGAGAGCCCGGCATGGGGCCATGACACTGGAGGCCTTGCTGAGCGGATCCACGCATGCATGGAGTGAGCTTCTGGCTCCACGCCACCCTCTGCTCTAGCCTGGACGTTGGCAGTAGGCATAGCTGGTCTTCCCACTTTATATTCATTCCGCATTCTGTCCCGCGCATCCTCCTGTCAGCAGCCAGGGAGGTCCTTTAAAGGGTGAGAGGATGCTGTCAGGCCTCCGCTCATACCCCTGTCACCTCCCCATGCTCTCGGGAGGAAACGTAAACACCCCACCGCGGCCCAGTGTGATCTGGCCTTGGCGTGCTTGTCTGAATCCGTGCTCCATCCCTCTCTTGCTCGCTTTGCTGCAGCTCCGCTGGCCTCCCTGCTGCTTCTCGCTGCCTCAGGGCTTCGCATGTGCTCTCCTCCTCCTTCCTGGAGTGCTATTCCCACAGATGCGGTGCAGCCCGGCCCGGCCCGTGCCCTCACTTCATTCAGGCTTCACTCGAGAGCCTGCTCTGCAGAGACCTTCTCAGACCACGGCACTTCCCTCACTCACTGCCCCTTTAATTCATATAAATTATATATTTATTTGGGAGGAAAGTATTCATACTTAACTGTCTGAAAGGTTGTAAATAGTATGGAGATTTAGAGTGCAAACTCTAGATTCAGACTGGGTGGGCTCAGATCTGCTGTGTGACCTTGGACAAATGGCCCGACCTCTCTGTGCCTCAGGTCTTGCATCTGTCAAACGAGAACAACGGTGCCTACCTAATAGGGTTGATGTGAGGATCAAATGAGCTTGACAGGAGCATGAGGGCTCGCTGAGTATTAGCCGTTGTTACTGTTGGTAGTAGTAATAGTCATGACCTTGTTGACTGGTCTCTTCTTGCCCATGAGCTCCCAGAGGACCGTCTTCTTCTCTGCCCTGCCTCCACGGCTCAGGCTCACACCAGTTTTTCCGCCAGTATTTGCTGAGTGAAGAAAGAGTCAAAATACAACCCCCTTTAGCAGAGGTGGCCCTGGTGCCCTGCCTGCCTCCACGTTGCTTCTTCCTGAGGGCTTCCAGGCTTGCTTCTCCTCTGGTCGATCGCCAGCGTTTTCAGCACATGGCACTGCTGTCTGAGCCTCTCAAGCCTGCAGGGAAGTGCCTTTCCAGCCTCGTTGCCGGGGCCTCCGGAGGAAGAGCACGGCTTCATCTCCCTTCTTTTGCATCCTTTGGGCACATTGTCTGGGTGCATGGCAAGAGCTCAGCCGAGTCCCAGAGGCCTGATGTTGCAGACCAGCTGGGCCTTGGGACTCTTAGGACCTGGTCTTCAGAAGAGAGGACATGTGTTTTTGGGCAGGGTGGAAGTGGCGGGAATGGAGAAGGGATGTGTTTGGAGTTGGTTTTCTCCAGGGAGTGCACAGAACTCCACCGTTTTGTGGCAAATTGCTGCTCACAGTTGCAGCTGGCATGCGTTGTCATATGGCAGTGAGAATGCCAATTGCTTGCATATATTGAGCACTTGCTGTATATGTACTTGTGCTTTTCCTACAGTACCTCATTTATCCCTCGCCATAACCATGAGCAGCATCAGACAGCCTGGGTTCAAAACCCAGTTCCTCCTTGTACTTTGAGGCCTTAGGCTTTCTTGCTGTGCCTCAGTCTCCTCATCTGTTAAATGGGCTAATAACAGAACTTACCTTCAAAACATGGAGTGAAGGCTCAGTAGACATTAATTGCTGCCATTGACATTGATTGCTGCCATCGTCATCATCCTCATCATCACAGGTTTGCACGTTGAAACGGAGGCCCAAGGTCACCTAGATAGTGAGGGGCAGAGTCAGCCCTTGAACTGACATTTGTGCTTGTAACTCCCATGCAAGAGTGTCACATATGCGGGGACATTATCTGGATCGTTGAGCAGAGAGATAGGGCGTAGGGGAGAGACTGGAGCTGTTAGGCATGTGGGTCAGATGATTAAAGAAACTTATCTCTGCTGGCACAGTTCGGGATGAAAGGCTGGTGGGGTGGTTGGGTGATTTGGGTAATTTGGTCTGAAAATCTTCCCTGATATCTTAAGTCCTGGCTAATCCCTTCCTCCTCAGTTCCTCTCCTATCACACTTAGTGGCCGGAATCTTTCGATGAAGACTAGCCTGGCTTTTGCAATGTCCTAGCCTGTGCCTGAGTTGAGGGGTGAGCTGGCAGTGGGAAATGCTGGGGGCAGGGGGCTTCTCATGGATTAAGAGCCATTTTACATGCCCCATCCCATATCCTTGTGAAGGTGGGGTAATTTTTATGACTATCCTACAGATAAGAAAACCGGACCTGGGGAGAGGCAGGGGAGGGGCAGTGTTGGGGCCACCTCTGTGACTGCCAGTCTCTCTGTTTTTCTCTCCCTTATTTACTCCACCACAGACCACTGCCTCCTCCTGTTCCTCATTACACAGCAGATGTGCGCCTGCCCAGACCCTTTGTGCCACAGTGCCCCCGACCTGGCAGGCTCTCCCCTTGGATTTTTGCAGAGCTCCCTCTCTGGCTCTATGCAGGGTCTCTGCTCGGACATCACCTCCGTACAGAGGCCTCCCCTGACCTCCCTGTGTGAAACAACACTTCCTTCCCCCCACATTCTGATTTATCTTCCTAGTGTTCACTGCTGCCTGACATTGTATTCCATACCTGAGTTTTCTTTTCTTTGGCTCATCCCCTTTATTAGAATGTAATGTCCACCAGGTGAGGAGTTTTTGTATGTTTTCTTGATAATAACATTCTCCCTAGACCCTATAACACTGCCTGCAGCGGAGGAGGTGCTCAAATGACACTTGTAGAATGAATGAATGAATGAATGAATGAGTGATGCCTTTTAGCCTCAGGTTGTATAGCTTGTATGTGGCAGAGCTGGCTTCAGCTCTGGCCTGGGCCTCCTCTGGATTGATGTCTCGCTTTCTTCTTCCCACCTCCATTCTACCCCAGGAGCTGGCCAAGAGGACTCCCGGCAAGCATCCAGACCACCCTGCGGTCCAGAGTGCTCTGCAGGCCATGAAGACCGTTTGCTCCAACATCAATGAGACCAAGCGGCAGATGGAGAAGCTGGAAGCCCTGGAGCAGCTGCAGTCCCACATTGAAGGCTGGGAGGTGTGTACAGGACAGGAGGGGGCTTCCTGGGCTGCAGGCGCCAGGAGGTGCACAGCTGCAGGCATGAACTGAGGCCTGGGTGCTGGGTTCAGTCTGCAGTGTATTTTGTTTGGCTTACAGAGTGTTTGCAAAAGATTGCTTAATTATTTTTCAATTAAATCTAAATAAAAATCCGTATTTCAGGTTTCTCTTAAAAAACTGGTGACGCTGGGCACCTATATCCCATGGAAAGAGCCACTGGAACTTTCAGTTCCCCTCAGTTCCCACCGTCCCCTGTCATCTCCCCACCCCTTCTCTTTGATGCATTGCCTGGTATCTGCAGGCCTTTGAGCTGTTGATGCCGAGGTCAACGGTAGTGTTTTAGCGTCCACTCCAGGACGGAATTCTGGCTTTGACACTCCTTTGCTGGGTGACTTTAGGAAGATGTCGTAACTTCTCTGAACTTCAGTATCCTCATCTGTACCCGGTACATAGTAGGTACTCAGTAAATGGTAGCTATTGATATTACTGTCACGATTATTAGGGGGTAGGACTCTTGAGATCATTGGATCGTACATAATTTATTTGTTTAAGCCCCCACGTCTTCCTTAGGTTATTAGACGTTTCCTGTGAATCTGTAGAAGGAAATGGGAAAATATTAATAAATGAAAAAATCAGTATCCGAGTAAACACAGCTGGAACGGGAGATTAAGACTGAAGATGACAGGCTCTTGGACAGAGATTATTACCCGAACCATATGCCTTAGGCCCTTTGGGTTTTCTGGCCTTTGGAGGCACTTGCCATATTTGGGATTTCTAGTTCTTTACTTTGTGCTGGGGAACCCTAAATGTGAGGCTGTATTACTGTGAGGTTACAGGTTTGCTGCAGAGAGGAGGGGCTGTGTTTAGGGAGGAGGGTATTGTGGACTGGCCAGTCCACCTGCCATGTCCCCTGCACTCCCTCTGCTGGGCCTTCCTGCCCAGCTGGGGCTGGAGAATGAAGAGCTCCATTTCCCAGCTTCGGTTTGGGATATGATTTGGGTCCAGCCAAGATCAGATCCAGCTGCTTGAGATTTGGAAGGTGGGAGTGGGGTGGAGGCCACCCCCATGCTGTTTTTGCAGCAAAGCACAGCCATGGTCATGTGTGGCTTTCCGTGGTGACATTCGGAGAGGGCCCAGGTGCCAGCTTCCTGTGTGTTGGATGCATGGCTTAGGCCTTCTGTTTTAATTGTTGGTGGGGTGGACCTGCAGTTGGCAGTTGAGGCAACAACTACTGAATGCCTTGATGCCACCTGGGCAGCCTTGTCCTGGAGCCTGAGCTTGGGCAGGTGATACTCTGATTCTCCCTTCCCACCTGAGGCAGGGGCAGTGGCGCCCCTGTTGGGCCAGTTCTGCAGTGTGGCTGGTTTCCCGGGGCCCTCGGCCTGGATTCCTGGCTGCTCTAGCGCCTTCAGTGAGTAAGTAAAGCCTCTCATTCCTTTTCGCTTAAAAAGTACGTGGCTTGGTGTCTGTTTCCTGCAACTGAAAGTTACCTGACCTTCTGGTGTGTCAGTTAGGATGCATCCTCTTCGACTCATCTCAGCCTTATGTCAGTGCTCTGATTTGGTCTATTGTGATCCTTTTCTTTCCCTCATGCTTCCATGAAGGCGGCAACTCCAGGCATGATGTGTTCAAAACTGGAGGAGAAGGGGCATGGCCAGGGTAGTTAGTGGGGAGCCCTCTTCCCTGGTGGAGGAAAACCTTTTCTAGAAGCTCCACGCAGGTGTCCCCTTTTCATTGCATTGGCCAGAAATGGGTCACATGGCCACTTTCAACTTTAAGAGCAAATAGAGGTGACTCATTTAAACATCTGTTTATTTGGGCTTTGAGTTTCCTGGAAGCCATGGTGAAAAGAGCAACACATATAAGTTATCTAATATTGTGAAAAAAGGAAGAAGCAGAGCAGTTCTTTTGGGAGATGGAGACTTTCCTGGCACTCAGCTGGAAAAGAAATTTCTCACATGGGCCCCCGAGGAGAGAATATTGAGCAAGCTCCTTGGCAGCTAGAGCGGAAGTGATTTCCTTTTCTGTTAAGGGCCTAGGGAAATGGGAACCGAGGGTCTCTAAAACCCTTTCTGACCCTGGACGTGTACAATTTGAGAACTTGGTGGCCCTCAGTGGCCAGTGTTTCTGAATGTAATAGGAAATAAAGTGACTTAAAATAAGAATTGCTGGCAGTTATTTAGCACTGGTTGCAAGCTTTCAACCCTATGAGAGAGGTGCTGTTATCCCCATTTTACAGACGAGGAAGCTGAGGCACAGGGACTTGGTTTTGAAGCCCAGCCCTGTAACTTAACAGACCGCCCTGCCTCGGGTAAGTTTGTCCTGCCAGGGGGACCTTATTTTCTCCTATTTGTTTAATTTTAGGGATAATATCTCTGAAGTTATTTGTTGGTTTCATTCTGAAGATAAAGTGCGGTATGGAATATGACTGTCCTTTGACAAATGTGAAATTGTTTTCCATGAAGTAGAAAGGTGTTTTAAATACAGGTTGTTCCTCAAGGTGACTTGTGAAAAGAATACATTCTAGCTGGAAAAGATACTGTTCATCAGTGGAGCAGTCCATGCTGTCTGTTAGCGGCCACAGTCTCTGAGGACAGCATGACTTGGGGGTAGTTCATGGTTAATGACAGTGAGGCACATCTTTATTTCAGATAGCCTTCTTGATCATTCCCCATCTTTCTGTGTGACCGCTTGCTGACCTGATCTGATGGCTGTCATCTCTCTCTTGAAATAGGTCTGACAAGGGGCTTGTTTTTGGAGCAAGGGGAGTCTTGTCTTGGCCATTTCCTTGCTGTTTGCTTGAGGTTGCATCATTCATTAGTTTGATCTCCCATGTGTCTGTTTTTTACTCTCTGATCCTTTGTAAGCCACTTTTCATTGTAAGACTGGTTTAGTTAAAACCAGGTAAGTTGCCAGCACGGTGGCTCAGCCTGTAATCCCATCACTTTGGGAGGCCGAGGCGGGTGGATCACCCGAGGTTGGGAGTTTGAGACCAGCCTGACCAACATGCAGAAACCTTGTCTCTACTAAAAATACAAAATTAGCCAGGCGTGGTGGTGCACGCCTATAATCCTGGCTATTTGGGAGGCTGAGGCAGGAGAATAGCTTGAACCTGGGAGGCAGAGGTTGCGGTGAGCCGAGATCATGCCATTGCACTCCAGCCTGGGCAACAAGAGTGAAACTCCATCTCAATAAAAAACAAAACAACAACACCACAAAACACTAAAAACCAGATAAATTAATCCATGAATCCATTTTGCTGAGTGCAAGGAAATGGCAGTGTGTCATAATACCTTGGAAGTGAGTGAATGAGACAACCCCTGTTGTGGGGAGAGATTCTGTTGCCTCAGTTTCCTCATCTGTGAAGTCTGGATCATGGCAGTACCCCTCTTATGGGTCACTTGAGGATGGGGGAGCTAATGCTTACAGAGTCCTTGGCAGTGCCTGGCTCAGAGGAAACGCCCAGTACATGTCAGGAGGATCCCTGGCGGCAAAGTGGGATCACTTTCTTTTTTTTTTTTTTTAAGATGGAAAAATCATCTAAGAGCTTTGACTAGAACTTGTGCCCAGTGTGGGCTGCCCCTCCTCAGAGGCACTTTCCAGATGTAGCCTCATGGACTTCTGTGTGAAGCTGACAGTGATAAGAAGGAAATGTGTGCTCTTAATAAGAAATAGGCCTGGCGTGGTGGCTCACACCTGTAATCCCAGCACTGTGGGAGGCCGAGGTGGGAGGATCACCTGAAGCCAGGAGTTCGAGACCAGCCTGGCCAACACAGTGAAACCTCATCTCAACTAAACACAAAAATTAGCCGGGTATGCTGGCAGGCGCCTGTAATCCCAGTTACTTGGGAGGTCGAGGCAGGAGAATTGTTTGAACTTGGGAGGTGGAGGTTGCAGTGAGCTGAGATGGTGTCACTGTATTCCAGCCTGGTCAATAGAGCTAGACTCCATCTCAAAAAAGGAAAGAAGTAGGGTGCACTCCACGTTCTGGCTCTGAAGCCCTGGTTTAAGAGATGGTCAACTGCTCACTCACCCACAAGGGGAGAGAAGGAAACGGGAGTAAGGAAGCAAAGCTCTCGTATTTTTTCTTACCCTCCCTGGGGTGCTTTGGGCTCCCAGTGGGACATGGTCTCTCCCCTTGGAGACCCGTGCTCTAGACTAACGATTGCAAAGAAAAATCTTCAGGTTGTCTTCAAAGAGGCAGCCTGAGCTAGAGGTGAGTGGGTCGGGGGTAGAGGCTGCCTATCTGGGTTCAAGTTCCACCTCACCACCTTCCTTACCACCTGTGTGAGCATGAGCAAGCACTTCCCCATGCCGTGCCTCAGTTTCCTCATCTGTAAAATGAGAATTGTCCTGAGCATTAGCTGAGTTTGTGCAAGATATTTAGAATAGTGCACGGCATGTGGTCGCCCTATACATGTATTGGCTTTGAGTGATTTGAAGCTTTTGTCATTTCTGGTGTGGTTGAGTGTGCGTGGCTGGAAGGAAGGAGGTCTCTAGCCCTGACTGGTGTACATCTCCTGGTCCTTAGCCTCTTCCCTGTGTATCCAACCTCTAGCACCACCCTTGACTTGGATTCAAGGATTTCAGGGAAATCAAGAGTCCAGCTGGGTTTCTCAGCAGGGCTGGGGTGGAAGGGGCATCCCCCTGTAGTGTGCGTGGCATTTCAGGTGCAGTTTTCCAGGTGGCCCTTGGCCAGGGCTGGAGAGGCAGCTTCCCAGGCTGGGTGCACTTCCTTTCCTAGGTCCCGTGAGTTGGCCTTGGCAGCAGGGTTCAGGTCTAGGGCTGTGTGACCTTGGGGCTTGGCAGCTGGGCCAGGTGCCAGGTGCTTCTTCAAGTTCCCCTTTGTAGCCTGGAAGGGCTGGTGGGCGGGCATGAGGGAAGCAAGGCAAAAGGAAGGGGAGACACGTGGGTTCCAGGGACTGCTGAACTGGAGTCTGCCCTGTGCTGCCCATGGGCCATGATGCAGCCCCAGGGAGCCCACTTCACCCTGTTTGTGAGGATACTGGGGGTCCCAGGGGCTCTTCATCATGACAGCCCTGAGTCTTGGTGCAGCAGGCTGCTCCTTCACTGGAAACCTGAGATCTGCCTGTGGCATGCAAGCATCCATGCTCACCTGGGCCCCCAGCCAAGCCGAAGGCCGTGGTGTCTGATAATGAGCGCAGGCTCCTGTCCCAGGCTGCACAGCTCTTGACCACAAGGAAGCTGGTTTCCCAGTCTCCAGAGGGGTCTCTGGCACTGTTGAGTGAATGGGTTTGTCGTACCCAGCTGGACCACGGGCACAGAGCAGACCAGGTCTAACAGCAGCGAGAGAGAGCCCGTTCTGGATGGGCCGCCTGGCTTCTTAGCTGCCAGAACCAGTTCCCCTTACTGGGTCTCAGAAGGAATTGAGTCAGCAGGTCCCGGTGGGGTAGGAACTCCATGCTGGTTCTGGGTGTTGAGTGTTGAGGGAAGGAGATGCTGTGAATAATTCTCCCTCTCTCCTCCCCAAGTTCATTTCCAGGCAGGGACCGCATCACTTCTTCTTTCTTCTGTGTAATCTGCTGGTCTGTCACGCGAACCTCCCTTAAAACACTGCTTTTGCATAATATTCCTTGGGCCTAAATGTCAGTGGCACCCTTTTGTCTACCCTGTTGTCGATGGCCTTCGTTTGTACCTTATCGTATTAATTAAAGTCCACTGCTGACCGCCGTAAGGAAGCAATGCAGTGGCCTCAGGGAGGTGGCTCATTAGCATTGCAGTGCGGTTCTCATTAGCAGTGCAGAGGCCGAGGGTCAGGCTAGGGTGGGCAGCCTTGCCCTGCCAGGACCCAGGTTCCTTCTAGCTCGTTGGCCCACCACCTGCTATGGTGTATCCCTCCGCCCCAGCCTGTGGAAAGAGGAAAAGGGAGGAGGGAGAAGGAAGCCATTTTCTTTCAAGGATGTGCCCTGTCTATGAGGCACATTGATGATCACTTAGTCATGTGACCACACGTGGCACAGGAGGGGCTGGGAGATGTAGTCTGTGGTTGGGCAGCCAAGTGCCAGGGAAGACTCCATTCCCCAAAATGACAGAAGTGGGACGTGGGTTGAGGGACAGTGGAGGGGCTGCCTCGTTTGGCATTCTGCGCCCACCAAGGTCTCTTTTCTTTGCTTTTTGGACTTTGGGATCTCTCCGCCCCTGCCTGGGTCCTCTCGGCTTCAGGGAGACCTGTGTGGTCCCAGGCTCTGCGGACCCCTCCCAGCCAGGACCTTCCCCATCCCTGCCCTCAGCCGCTTTATCTTAATTTTATCTTTTGAGGTTGGCTCGCTCCTCCCTGATGCCTTTCCCAGCCATACTGCCTGCAACCTCCCTGACGTTCAGTGAACTTCATGCTGAGGAGCAGGGAGAGGGGTAGCAAAGACATCCTTAGCTTAGCTAGATGGAGTGCCTGCAGGATCCTGCCCCTGATGGTTTGCACATCCCATTTATTGAGCATAGTTGATTTGGGCCCTGTCCTTATGGAAGGGACATTCAGGTGGGGGAGATATAATAACAAGTCTAGACATAAAGAAATAGTGGGGAAGGAATAGGTGAAAAAAAAACCCACAATAAAAACTGAATGAGGCCAGGCATGGTGGCTCACGTCTCTAATTCCAGCACTTTGGAAGGCCAAGGCAGGTGGATCACTTGAGGTCAGGAGTTTGAGACCACCCTGACCAACATGATGAAACCCTGACTCTGCTAAAAAAAATGCAAAATTAGCCAGGCGCGGTGGTGCATGCCTGTAATCTCAGCTACTCAGAAGGCTGAGGCAGGAAGAAGTGCTTGAACCCAAGAGGTGGAGGTTGCAGTGAGCGCAGATCATGCCATTGCACTCCAGCCTGGGCAACAAGAGCGAAACTCCGTCTCAAAAAAAAAACAAAAAAACAACCACCAAAAAACTAAAAACTGAACCCAAACATACCTAGATGCTGACTAGGATGTGCTGTTAGCTGTGTAAGCTGGGTGAGTCACTCCTCCCTGAACCCAAGACCCTCTCTTGTGAAAGGGACATGCAGTCACATCAGTGTGCCCTCCGTAGGATTTTCGTGGCATGCTCAGCAGATAGAAGCCACTGATCACATTGTATTGATTTTCTGTCTATTGACAGATTTGCCGGTGGAGTTTCTGGCATGTGGTGGGAGGTGGTAGGAGGTTCTGTCTCTGGGAAAGGAATGGGGTGTTCTCGGCTTGGCTCATTCACTGTGTCCTCATTGCTCTGCCAGGGCTCCAACCTCACAGACATCTGTACCGAGCTCCTCCTGCAGGGGACTTTGTTAAAGATCTCCGCGGGCAACATCCAGGAGAGGGCCTTCTTCCTCTTCGACAACCTTCTCGTCTACTGCAAGAGGAAATCCAGGTGAGCGGCCAGGAGGCTGGGATGGGGTCTAACCTGCTACCTTCTCCAGGTGATGCTTTGGGCTTGTCACTTCCCTCCCTGGGTCTCCCTTTCCTGTGAGTTGAAGGGTTTGTTCTGAATCAGTACTGTCTAGTAGAAATACAATGTAAGCCACATGTTATGTTAAATTTTCTAGTAGCCACATTTAAAAAAGTAAAAACCAGGTAAAATGAATTCAAATAATATCTTTTATTTAACCTAATATATCCCCAAATATTAGAATATTATATTTAATTATAATTATACATGCAATTTTTATTTTTAAAAATGATTAAAGAGATATTTTGTGTTGTAGTTGCTTTTGTGAGTTGGTGGGATGACTGCAGTAGTTGTCTCTTTGCTGTTACTAAGTCTTCAAAATCTGGTGCATATGTTATACTCACAGCACATCTCGATTTGTCCTGGCCACATTTTGAGTGCTCAGTAGCTACCTGTGGCTCCTGGCTACCATATTGGATAGTGTAGGTCTAGATGATTGTGGAAGTTGGGAGGTCCTTTGTGACACCAACATCTTGTAAGATCTAAAAGTTCAGGGTTCAAGAGGAGTGAATGAAGCTCTTTCACTGTTAAGTTTTTGGAGGGTCAGATAGTTTCTTCATCTTCTTTGTGTCTTTCACTGGCGTTTCTTGCACTCTGTAGAGTCTAGGAGTAAGTAGATGGGTAGCTGAGTAGGTAGGTAGACGGAGGCAGGTGCATATGTGATGGGAAGTGTGGTGACGGCTTGTGTGGGCACACGGCATGAGGGACAGACGGCTGGAGGTTTGAGAGATGAATGGATGGTAGATAAAAGGAGGCAGGGAGGGAAAGAAGGAATGTCGGAATTGATGTATGGGTGAATGAATGAGTGTTTGCATGCTTGGAGGTTTAGGAGATGGCTGGATGGAGGAACAGATGGAAGGCTGGGGGCATGTGTGCACGTTCAGGCAGTTAGAGAAATGGAAAGGAAGACTAGCAGCTATGTGTTTAGATGAATGGTAGATTGGGGCCTTCAGGTACGGTGTGTTGAGTGAATGGGTAGATAGATGGCTAGTGGGGTGGTTATATGATTGGGAAGGTGGGTGGGTGATGGAGGTTTTGAGATGAGTGGGTAGATGGCCGATTGGATGGCATGTTCACGGATGGGTGAGTGGTTGGTTGATAGCTGCCGAGGTGGTTGGGCTCTGGGAGGGAAAGTGGGACAGGACAGTTGGACGACTGAGTGGATGGATGGGTGAGTGATTGAGAGAGGGGAAATTAGATGGATGCGGGGGTGGACGGCCACAGTAGTTGGTGGGAACTGATGGTTGGATGCATGAGTGGATTGGCACAGAGAGTTTCCCGACTTTAAGTTTTCTTGTTCAGCAGGCATAGGATCGTCTCAGCTGACCACTGCAGCACTTTTCAAATTCTCTTTGTTGTTACTTTGCCTTAGGGACAAAATAGTGATGTTCTAGAAGCTTCTTAACCCTTCTGTCTGGCAAAGACTAGAGCTGAGGCCTGAGGTCCAGGCCCTAGGCCCTACTTTCAGCATTTCCTGTAACTTGCTCTGTGGTCCGGGGCATGCCACTGACCTTCTCTGAGCCTCAGTTTCCTTGTCTGTCTGTGCTGGCCTCCTAAGGTGTAGTGAGAAACCTTATCACTGGGTGAGTAATGGATGCTCCATGCCCATGTGTGGGCTTCCCACTGTCCTCCTCCTCCAGTGGGCCTCTCTGAGCCTTGGTTTTCTCTTCTGTAAAGTGGAGACAATGAGCCCCTCCTTGTAGTAATGTGTGGTTAAGAGCTAGCCCCCCCATTGGGCCCCTGTTTAGCCGTCTTTGTAGCTCTGTGACTTTGTCTCTCTGCGTCTCAGTTTCCTCATCTGTAAAACAGGGTGAACGATCATAAGTACCTCTTAAGACCATTGTGAAGATCAGATATGTGAGTATGCCTGGCACATAGTGGGTGCACAGCATTGTAGCTGCCAGCACCATTGTTGTTAACTTGGCTTTGGTGTGATCACACAGGTACAGCGCCTGGTGCACAGGAGGCTCTCCAACCACAGGCCCTCCCCATTGCCCTTCCCCCCTGTTCTGGGCTTAGCCCTTCCTGTGGAGGCCTGGGCCTCCTGCTTTCACTGTCTCCTAGTGACTGGCTCAGCACGGCTCTTTCTCATTTGCTCCTTCCTTCCCGCCCACTCCTTGAGGTCAGTCTGTCTGTCTCGTGTCCTTCTGTCCCCCTCACGAACGCCCCCTTCTCCTCTTTCCCTGCCTCTTTTCTGGTCTCTCTGGGGCTGTCCTCAGAGTCCTCCTTTGGTAGTTTCAGGGCTGCTGCCAATGTCCACCCTGAGTCCTGCCCCACCACTCTGCCCCAAGCTGTCTGGAGCAGGCACTTTTCCCAGAACTCTGGGGTTTGGAAAACAGAACATCCCCTTAGGCCTCTATGACCTGCTCCCAACTTTTAGCTGAGTTTGCTCAGCCTTTGGCTTTCAAGGGCAGTCTCACCTGTGCAGGAATAGCAGCTGATTCTGATAGCACCAGATTCCCAGTGGGCTTCCTAGGGCCTTCCCTGTAGGTGCCCTGAGCTCTTTCAAGGCCGTTCCCCACCTCACTCCACAAGTGAGCTGGGCTGGCTGCAGGGAAAGGGCACATCTGTCTCCGGAGAGAAGCTGGCAGGCGGCCAGCATTCCTGCCTCTGGATGGAGCGCCAGAGGGCTGAGCTCTAAGAGGCCCAGGAGATTGGGCAATGGTGGGTGGATCTCCCGGCCTGAGTCTGATGTGGCCTCTGGCAATGCCTGGAGTGGCGAGGTGACTGCTGACTGTGTTTGTCTTTGCCTGGGTCACGCAGGGCACCACCCGTCCAGGACATGGGTCAGAGAAGGTCTCTGACTCACAGTGCTTTTGGGCTAATTCAAAAGCAGAGGCTTCTTGGGTGTCACAAGTGGAAAATGGGAGGGAGTGTTTTAAAAATCCACCTCCCACCCTCCAGAAGGGGAAACCAATACCCAGAAGAGCCAAGTCTCATGCATCTCAGCCCCTGCCTAGTATCTTAGGGGCAGCAGTAGTGTGTCGCCGTTAAGAACACAGAGGCTCTGCTTTCTCTCTGTGCGACCCTGAGCAAATGATGTCAGCTGTTTGTGCCTCTGTTTCCCTATCCACTAAATGGGGATAAAAGTAGTCCTCATTTCATGGGGTTGTTTTTACAGAGTAAGACATGTAAAGGGTACCCATGTAACGTGGTTAGAAAAAGGCCCGGTACGTGGTCCAGTGGAAGAAATATAAATATATATATATCTTTATTTGGGTGTCTCACATCGTAGCTCACACTTAAATTGTGTCTAAATGGGCTCTTCTTTTTTTATCTTAACTTCTGCCCCTTGGATCTTCCTCATTACCAGTAAATGGTACCAAACTCTGTATTAAGTCAAAGTTCTCCAGAGAGACAGACCCAATAGTGTGTGTGTGTGTAAAGAGATTTATCATAAGCAATTGACTCATGTGATTATGGAGGCTGACAAGTCCCAAGATCTGTCATCCACAAGCTGAAGACAAGCCAACTGTGTCTGTCGTTCTGATCCTACGATTGGCAGGCTCAAGACCCGGGAAGAGCTGATAGTTCTGTTTGAGTCTGGAGGCAGGAGAAGCAATTACGCAGGAGCTGAAGCCAGAATCTTCTTGATTTTGAGCTATCCTCATCCCCATACTTACTTGATCAGCAAGTCCTTTCCATCCTGCATTGGAACTTCAGTGCAATTCCAATAATTACTCCAGGAGGGGGTTTGTGTACGTGTGTGTATGCATGTATGTGTGTGTAAATGATCAGCTGACTGTAAAATTTACAGGAAAATCCAGAGACAGAAATAGCTAAGACAATTCTGAAGAAGGTCAAAGCTAGGGGACTGTTATTACCAGATTCCAAGTCTTGCGGTAAGGTCATAGTAATTAAGACAGCATAGTATTGGTATGAAAATAGACAAGTAGAGTAATGGAATAGAATAGTGAGTTTAGAAGTAGACCCACATGTAAGCAGTCATTTGAATTTCAGCAAAAGCACCAATGCAGTATAATAAATGGTGCTTGGTCAGTTTGCTATCCAGTAGGGGAAAAGGTGATTGCTGACCCTTACCTCATACTAAACGCAAAAATCAACTTCAGCGGGATCATAGATTTAAATGTGAAAGGTAAAACAATAATGATCTAGAAGAAAGCACAGGAGAATATCTTCATGATCTAGAGGTAAGCAAATGTCTTAAATAGGACAAAGAGTATAGTTATAAAGGAGAACTAGAGTCATTTGACTATATTAAAATTAAGAATTTCATTAAAAAATACTGTGAAGAGAGTGAAAAGACAAGCCACAGACTAGGAAAAGATCTTTACAGTTCATATAATGGCCAGAGTGTTCATCATACAGAATATATAAAGAGGTCCTGTAGCCAGACTTGGCCCTCTGCCTATTTTTGTCAATAAAGTTTTATTGGAACACAGCTATGCCCATTTATTTATATACAATCTTAGCTGCTTTGATGCCATAAGGGTAGAGTTGAGTAGTTGTAACAGAGCCTGTATGGCCTACCGAACTGAAAATATTTGCTATTTGGCCCTTTTCAGAAAAAAATTGCCAACCCCTGCTATAAATAATTAAGAAAAAGATGGACAATTCAACAATAAATGACAAGGGACAGTCATTTCACAGAAGAAGGCACCAGATCATCAATAAACATACAGAGGTGTTTGAGGTTGTTTACTCATCAGGGAACTACAAATTAAATGTTAATGAGCTACTACTGTATATGCACCATAATGGCCAAAAATGAGAAATGAAATGCCAGTTATAGAGAATGTGGGGCAACTGGAATGTTCCTACACTTCTGGGCATGGGAAAATTGGTACAACTATTTTGGAAAACAGCTTGGCAGTATCTCCTAAAGCCAGTCATGCACATTCCTTGTAACTCAGGAAGTCAGCTCCTCAGGTATCTAACCCAAAGAAATGTGCACACATGTTCTTTGTCAGGCACATATAGGAATGCTCACAGCAACACCAAACAGGAAAGAAGCCAAATCTCTGGCTGTGTCACTATACCCAGCAGCACGGGTAACTCACAGCCATGAGGTTGAATGAAGGAAGCTAGACACAAAAGTACACGCTAGTTATTCCATTTGTGTCAAGTTCAAAAACAGGCGAAGCAAATCTATGGGGTTAGATGTCAGGACAGTGGTTACCCTTGTCAGGGGAAGAGGGCAGTGATGGGAAAGGGGCAGGTTGGGGGGACTGTTTATGGGATGCTAAACATGTTGATACAAGTGTGTTTACTTTGCAAAACTTAACCATATTAATGCTGCTTTGGGCATTTTTTTTTCTGTGTGGATTTTATACTTGAATACAAAGTTTGCAAAAATATGTATATGCACATATGTATGTATATGTTTATATGTACGTGTACACACACACACACACACACACACCCTCATCCTCATCCTTTCTCATCTTGATGATTGCAGTGGGCTCCTTTCTGATTCTAGTCCCTTCTCTACCAGCAGACACAGGGAGTCTATCCCATTCTGCCTGTGCTCCAACCCTCCGTGGCTCCCGTCTCACACACACAGCAGAAGTCCACATCTTCACCACTTACAACTTAGTTTTCAGAGAGATAAGTCTCTTCCACATTCCCGAATCCTCAGCTTATCTCACATGTCATTTACCCACTTAAAGTAACAACTGCACATCAGCCAAGTCAGTGTGGTAACAAACCCACTGGCTCTTGGTGCACATACACATACAGCCCACCTGCTGGAGCAGAGGCCCGTGCACACCACAAAGTGGCCTGTGAGCTCTGGGAGTTCATTTTCTGCCGTATCTTCACCAGAGCATTTAGCACCTCTGACCTAATGTATGGCTTACTTTACTTTGGGACTGTCTCTGTGCCCCGCCTCCAACCCCTTATTAGAAGTTGAGTTCCCAGAGATGATGTTTTGTTCACTGGTGCAGCCCCAATACCTAGAACAGTGCCTGGCACACAGTAGGTGTTCTCCACATGCTTGTTGGGTGCACAGATGGTTGACTTCTAACTTGGTATCCTCCTCATAGGAAGCGCTGACCAGATGTTTGTTGAGTGACTGTTTTAGTCCCTTCAGGCTGCTGTAACAAAATACTAGTAGCTGGGGGTTTTAAACAACAGAAATTTGGTCTGGATGTGGTGGCTTATATCCATAATCCCACCATGTTGGGAAGCTGAGGTGGGTGGATCACTTGAGGTCAGGAGTTCGAGACCAGCCTGGCCAGCCTGGCCAACATGGTGAAATCCTGTCTCTACTAAAAATACAAAAATTAGCTGGGCGTGGTGGTGTGTGCCTGTAATCCCAGCTACTCAGGAGGCTGAAGCAGGAAAATCGCTTGAACCCAGGAGGCAGAAGCTGCAGTGAGCTGAGATCACACTACTGTACTCCAGCCTGGGTGAGACAGTAAGACTCCGTCTCAAAAAATAAATAAATAAAATAGGCCAGGTGTGGTGGCTCACGCCTGTAATCCCAGCACTTTGGAAGGTCGAGGCAGGCGGATCATGAGATCAGGAGTTCGAGACCAGCCTGGCCAACACGGTGAAACCCCATCTCTGCTAAAAATATAAAAATTAGCCAGGCGTAGTAGAGGATGCCTGTAATCCCAGCTCCTCCGGAGGCTGAGGCAGGAGAATCGCTTGAACCCGGGAGGCAGAGGTTGCAGTGAGCCGAGACTGAGCCATTGCACTTCAGCCTGGGCGACAGAGCGAGACTGTCTCAAAAATAAATAAAATAAACAATAGAAATGTATTTTGTACAGTTCTGGAGGCTGGGAAGTCCAAGATCAAAGGTGCTGGTAGACTTGGTGCTGGTCAGGGCCTACCTTCTGCTTCATAGACGGTGCCTTCTTGCTGTGTCCTCCCATGGTGGAAGGGGTGAGCCAGCTTTCTGGAGCCTCTTTTATAAGGGCCTAATCTCATTGATGAGGTCCTTTGCCCCCTGACATCATCATCTCTCAAAGGCCCTACTTCCTAATACCATTACTTTGGGGATTAGGATATAACATAAACATTTTGGAGGGACACCAACATGTAGACTATAGGAAAAGGTGAATGACAGAATTCACTTGAATGAATGATTGAACCATGGGAAAGTGGATGATGGATGGATGGATGGTTGGATAAATGAACAATTCCAAGCCCTCCTTCCATTCTGGTCTTATTTCAGGAAGTTTCTGTCTTTGAGAAACTTAATCGGCCTTTTTCCATTTTCTAGCCAAGAAGAATGGGTTTCTTTGCCTCTTGTTGGTCTCCCATGTCTCTTCTTAGCTGAAAAGTAGCTCTGTGGGTCAGCAAGGCTTGTAGCCTGTGTTTTAGATGAGGAAGCTGTGGCTGGAAGAGAAGTGACTTGTTCAAGTTACCCAGCCACCAGCCAAACACTCCCGCTTCTGACCCCTGCCCAGGGCTCCTCTCTGTCCCCGGATGGCCCTGGGTGTTGCATTCCCCTTTGCACTGTTGAAAACAGTTGCCTCTGGGAGGTGATGTGCAGGGGACACTGACTTCTCACTGTCTTTCAGGGTCACTGGGAGCAAGAAGTCCACCAAGAGGACCAAATCCATCAATGGCTCCCTCTACATCTTCAGGGGTCGAATCAACACTGAAGTCATGGAGGTGGAGAACGTGGAAGATGGGACAGGTAGGCCCCTCCCCTAGCCCTGCCTGAGCCCTGCCTGCTCCTGGCACTCTCTCTCTTTCTTTTAAATATATATATTTCTTTTATCATGAGATATAACCTACCTACAGAAAAGTCCCCAGAACATGGATGCATGAAGCGAACATCTGGATAGTTAGCATTCAAGTTAAGAAATAAAACACCACACCCCAGATCCTTCCTCCTTGCAATGCCTTCTTCCCCCTAGAAGTAACCACTGTCTGAATTTTATGATGATCATTTGCTTGCTTTTTAAAAACATTTTTACCTCCTAAGCATTTATGACTAAACATTTTAGTTAAAATTTTTGGTTTTGAACCTTACATAAGCGGTTATATGATTGCATATGTTTAAGTGGCTTTACATATATGTGATTATATGTGTGTGTGTGTGTGTGTGTGTGTGTAGATATATGTATATATATGTGTACAGCCCACCTGGTCATATAATGGTCATAACCATTTTACTTAAATGATCATAAAATATGGTCGGCTGGATGTGGTGGTTCACACCTGTAATCCCAGCACTTTGAGAGGTTGAGGTGGGCAGACTGCTTGAGCCAGCCTGGGCAATGTGGGAAAACCCATCTCTACAAAAAATACAAAAACTAGCCGGACGTGGTGGCATGCAACTCTGGCCTCAGCTACTGGGGAGGCTGAGGTGGGAGGATCATCTGAGCCATGAATTTGCCACTGTACTCCAGCGTCAGCGTGGGTGACAGAGTGACACCTTGTCTCCTCCCTAAAAATATATGGTTTACATTTTTTTTCTTGAGAGAGAGTCTCACTTTGTTGCCCAGGCTGGAGTGCAGTGCACTCAGCTCATTTCAACCTCCCCCTCCCGGGTTCAAGTGATTCTCCTGCCTCGGCCTCCCGGGTAGCTGGGATTACAGGTGGCTGCCACTGCACCCGGCTATACATTTTTTTTAAACAAACTGCTTCTTTCAGTCAACGCTGCATTGGTGCAGTTTATCCATGTCTCCGCATGTACCTGCTTGCAGCTTGTTGGTTTCCGTTGCTGCAGACTGTTCCATCACATGAGCATTCCACGCTTCATCCATTCTTTGGGTGATGGACATTTGGCCTGTTTCCATCGCTCACGGTCATGCATAGTGACGCTGCGAGGGCTCATGTGAGCATCTCCTACTATGTGTGCTTTTGAGTTTGTCCAGAACAGGGGTTCTTGTTTGGTTTTGAGCCACAAGCCTGTTTGGCAGTCTCGTGAAGCCTGTGGAGCCCTTCTTAGATTCAGGCTTTCGCTTCCCTAGATCATGCCAACCGTTTGCTTTCCTAGATCATGCCAAACCTGGCAGACAGGTTTACCAGCTCACATCCCAGCCAGCAGTGGGTAGGGGCCCCACATTTGACTTGGCTTGCCAGGTTGGTACTAAGGTTTTAAGTAACCTCAGTGCCTGAGTGAGATAGGTGGTATCTGGGAAGACTCCAGGCAGAGGTCTCCCGTGAGTCACTGCTGTGTTTGTGCCTAGACGCAAGGTCTTCAAATGAAGCCCCCTGTCTTTGAGTGGTTGAGAAGGGTCTTTGTTTGCAGAAGGTCTTCCTTGCCCACTGGACAAGGATAAGGAGTATTTGAAAGGTTGGAAGTACAGCTCCCATCCTGAGCCTGACGAGGGCCCTGCCCCATGCTAGAGTGGAAGGGCTTGGTGATGGGGAGGATTGAGGGTCACACGGCTGAGTCTCTGCTGCATCTTTGCCTCCTGCCCCTGCCAGCGGATTACCACAGCAATGGCTATACCGTCACCAACGGCTGGAAGATCCACAACACGGCCAAGAACAAGTGGTTCGTCTGCATGGCCAAGACGGCGGAGGAGAAGCAGAAGTGGTTGGATGCCATCATCCGCGAGCGGGAGCAGCGTGAGAGTGAGCGGCGGGTTTGGGGGGCTCTCTTGGGATCCCTGAGCTGTGCGTGGCTTCTGCAGAGTGGGGGCTGTGTCTAGGGAAGGGGCATAGGGTCCTTTTCAGGAGGACCAGCTGCAAGAAGCAGGTATTTGAAGGGGCAGGGAGCTCTGGGACCGCTCTAACTTGGTGGGACCTCAGAGATTGCCCACTAGACAGATGGAGAAACTGAGGCCCGATAGAAGGGTCTTGCTGAAGGTCTTCACCCTTAAAGATGAGGACTCTATATGCTCCTCTTTCCCCCACATAGCTCTATGCCCTCTGCCTGAGGTTTTCTTTGATATTCACTGAATCTAATTCTGGGAGGAGGGTCCATTGGGGCTGCCCATTAACCTCAGTCAGGAGTCCCTCCGAGCACAGGCACCCCCGAGGCAGTTCACATGAGGAAAAATATGGCAGAGATTAGGGTCAGGTGCTGTGCGTGTTATCAGGAAGAATGACCAGATTTTTATCACTGGGCTGGAAGGAAGATCCTGACAAGTTTTCTGATAACCTGTGAATCTGGAAACCTACCCTGGGGTTGGGTGGGAATAGGGAAGTGATTAAGAACATAGCTCTAAAGCTTGACTCCTGGGTTGAAGGCACGACTCCCTATTATCCCAGGACTTAACCTCTCTGGGTCTCAACCTTGCCATCTGTAAAATGGTTGTTTTGAGGCATCAATGGCAGGTGCCTAGGGCAGTGACAGTCAGTGCCTCTAGCTGCTGCTGGCGTGGTGGTGGGGGGCAGATGGGGGAGCAGGTGGCAGGCCGGCTTTCAGGAGCTGTGGGCCTGCCCCTTGTCTCCCCCCACCCCCCCCCCCCCCCCCGCCCTGGGTCTGGTGCTCTCTCCAGTGCTGACCGTGCCCCTGTGTAGGCCTGAAGCTGGGCATGGAGCGTGATGCCTACGTCATGATTGCGGAGAAGGGGGAGAAGCTGTACCACATGATGATGAACAAGAAGGTGAATCTCATCAAGGACCGCCGGAGAAAGCTGAGCACTGTCCCCAAGTGCTTTCTTGGCAAGTGAGTGGCCTCACCCTGAACTCCCTGGGTCCCCAGGCTCTCAGCTGGAGGTGGGGAAGATCATCCCCATCCACCCATGCGGCCTGGCCCTGCCCAGGCAGCATCCTGGGCGGAGCCACGAAAGGACTTGAATCCCCATGGAAGCAGCCCTTAGAGGTCAAGAAGGCTAGTGGGGTCCCTAAATCAGGTCTTTCAATCCACTGCCAGACATAAGTTTTCCACTGTGACCTGGTACACCCATCCATGTAATATATGACTGAAGCTGAGATTTCACAGAACTTACTGTGCTTGATCCACTCTAAAAATCTGTTCTGTTCTATTCTATTCTATTCCGTTCCATTCCATTCCATTCCATTCCATTCCATTCCATTCCATTCCATTCCATTCCATTCAGTTGTTTCTTCATTCATTTCAAAATTAATGCTGGCAAGATCCATGACATCGTTTCACAAAGCACTAATGGTTTGAAAAATGCTGCTGTAGCACTTGGGAAAAGAGAAGCCACTCTAGGTATTTCAAGCAGGGAGGTATTGAACACAGGTAATTGATTACAAAGGTGTTTTAAGGGCTGGAAGAACAAAGGTAGGGCCCCCCAAACCCTTTTTGTTTTTGGCTGGGGCTGCCATAACAAAGTCACACAAAACTGTGTGGCTTAAACAACAGAGATATATTGCTTCACAGTTCTGGAGGCTGGCAGTCCCAGGTCAGGGTGTCAGCAGGGTGGGTGTCTGGTGAGGCCTCTCTTCCTGAGCTACATATGAGGGGCAAGGAAAGCTTCTATAAACTTCTCAGTGCTCAGCCTCCACTTTCTGTGTTTGGGAAATGCAGCCTCATTTTATAATGGGGGTTCATAGGGGTCAGAACACAAGTGTGACAGTCTGGCTCTTACACTCAGGTCACCTGAGGGACAGGGCTGGGGCATGGGAGAGGCAGAAGAAATCCAGCCCTTGTAAAATGGCCTGGCTGTTTTGAGGCCCTACAATGTGCTAGACACTCCAGAGAGGACAAAGGGCTCGAAACCTCGTGAAGCTTGTGGTGCAGCTGGGGGGAGAGGTTGGCCTGCAGTGTGGGACCTTTGTTTAGAATGTATGGACTTAGGCTCCCCCCACTTCCCTATAGCTTTTGCCTAGGGTAAAAGCTGCTGCTTTCTCATAGTGCTGTGGACCAGGTGAGAGGTTGCCTGGGGTAGGCTTGAGCCAGGACGGTCACTGTGGAGACGGGGAGCCGTGGCTGTGTTCTGGATAACTTGGAAGGCAATGGCCTTTGCTGATGGGGTGGAAAAGTAACGGGAGTTCAGGACTGCGAGGCGCTGGAAAGCTGGAGTTGCTCCTTTGAGAAGGGAAAGGAGATGGTGAGAGGAGTGGGCACAGGAGCGGTGGGAAGCCCGAGAGTGCAGTTGTGGACGGTTATGGTCAGACTGGTAGACACCAGATGGAGATGTGAGCTTGTTGGTTGGATGCAAAATCTTGACTTGGGGAGAAAAGTCTGCACTGGGGACGTACACACGGGAGATGGCGTTAAATGGTCTTTAAAGCCACGAGACGGGCTGAACTGTGCAAGGGAGCCTGAAGAGAGAGAAGAGGCAGGCCTGGGCCCTGGGACCCGGCATTTTGGAAGGAGGAAGGGGCAGAGACCTCTGAGCAGAGCTGCTGGCGAGAAGGTGACGCTCCTCCAAAAGCCAGATGAGGAAGACGTGGGAGGCAGGAATAGGTCCCCGGGAAGGAGCAGGAGCCCAGTGGAGGTTGAAATGCTGATAGACATTCAGCGTGCAGTGTGGGTGTTGGGCAGGCCACGGAGGCCGGGTGTGGGCTTGGGGACAGCTGGCAGTTGTGGCCTGAGGCTTGTGGTGGAGGGGCAGCAGGTGGGAGGGTTCAGACCCTCAGGGTGCCTTGGACTCAGATGCCCTGTTGCCCTCAAGGATCAGGAACTCCAGTTTTGAGCTTCTGTGGAGAGGAGAGTTTGGGCCCTGGAGTCCTGCTGGCTGGGGCAGGTGGGGCGGGGCAGCCTGGCTGGCCTTTTCAGCTAACTCCTAATCCCACAGGAAAGGAGGTTTTTCTCTCAGGAGGGGCCTGCTTCCGGGCCCCCTGGGGCCAGAGAACCTTCCTGGCTCCTGCCAAACTGTTCAGTCAGGACAGATGAGGCAGCCTGTCTGATTAGAACTTCGAGGAGTGTTCTGCCTCCTCAGGAAGGATTAGGGAGATTTCTTTTACTGCCCATTTGAAACAGGGCCAAGATTGCGGCTTGTTTTGTAACTGCAGGTCCGAAAGGGCCAGACTTTCTGCGGGAGATTGTTCTGATAAATGCTTCTTTCTCCCTGCACGGCTTGGCTCTGTACACAGCCCTAGGGTTTGTGACCGCCAGGGTCCTGCTACTGAGTCTTCTTGTCCCAGATGCATCCCTGGTCCCCTCGGGTGGAAGGACTTGGTAGCCTCAGAGATATTGATCAGGCCTTTGCTCCATGCGCTGGCATTCAGCCCTGTCTTTTAATCCCCACACAACACTGAGAAACAGGCACTGCCATTATCCCCATTTTAAAAGTGAGGAAACTGAGGCACAGAGAGGGGAAGCGTTCTGTACAAGATCGCAAAGCCACAATGGCGGTCTGGGATTTGAACCCAGGACTGGGTGACTCCAGGCCTGTGCTGTCTTTCACCGTACTCTGCCTCGTCTATTCGTATTTATTTCTACTCCGCACAGTTTATTTTTCCCTGGTAGTTCCTCTCTCCATAGCTGTCTCCGCTATTAGGGAACTGTATAATAAAGTGTCTGATTTATCTTTTGTTTTTTAGAGACAGGGTCTTGCTCTGTTGCCCAGGCTGGAGTATAGTGGTGTGATCACAACTCACTGCAGCCTCAAACTCCTGGGCCCAAGCGATCTTCATGCCTCCTGAGTAGCTGGGACTGCAGGTGCATACCACTGCGCCAGGCTTTTGTAGCTATGTTTTACTTTTGTACAGATGCGGGTCTTCCTTTGTTGCCCAGGCTGGTCTCAGACCCTTGGCTTCAAGCAGTCCTCTCGCCTTGGCTTCCCAAAGTGCTAGAATTACAGGCGTGAGCCACTACACCTGGCTTGATTTGTCTTTACAACCATCAAGGATTGGGCTTTGAGTTAGATTTGGGCTCAAGTCTTGGTTCCCTCACTTTCTAGCTGTGTGACATTGGGCACGTTTCTTAACCTCTCTGAGCCTCCGTGAATGATCAGTTAAAGAGAGATAGCAAAATACACCTCAGAGGACTGTTGGAGGATACAGTGAGAGAACACACGCGACATGTGTGACAGTGCTGGCAAGACTGGCAGGAATTGTATTGGGCTGTGCATGATGTGAGGTGTGGAAGGGTGTATGATGGAGGGGCGTCCTTCTGCCCTACTCAGAGAAAAAACTCATAGATGCCACATTTAAAAAGCAAGGAATAAAATCTGTGTATGAATGTGGAGGATGTCCCAGGAGGAGCATGGCCTGTACCCTCTGGCATCCTCAGATTGTAGGGGAGACAAGACAGGTTCACTCACTGATTCGCTTACTCAGCGTTAGTCAGTCCCTGCTGTGTGCCAGTCAGGAATAGGACAGATGAAGTCCCTGCCCTCTGAGAGGTAAGCACCCAGTGGGGGGAACCGGGCAACAGAAAAGTAGACAGATACAAAGTGAATTTCAGCAAGCTGATGAATGTGATAAGGAAGTACTTAGGGTGAGGTCAGGACAAGAGGAAACGGGCCTGGTTCAGCAGGGTGGGCAGTCAGGGCCCCTCAGGGGTCGCGACGTTTAACCACGATCTGAACGACAAGCAAGAGACAGCCGTGAGAGGGTGTGGGGAACAGCGTTCCTGGCTTAGACGGAGTAGGTGCCAAAGGCCTGAGGCTGGAGTAGCTGTGAGTGATGGAGCAGCGGGAGGCCATTGTGGCTGGAGGCGTGAGCTGCCGGAGGGAGGGCAGGAGATGCAGCCTCAGCGATTAGAGGGGTCCCATCAGGCAGGGCCTTGGCAAGCAGCTTGCATTTCAGTCTTGGTGCTCTGGGAAGCCACTGGGGGAGGATCAGTAGCGGAGTGAGATGAGGATGTCACTCATCACCCTGGCCCAGATCGAGGGCCCTGGTGGAGCTGTCGGAGCTTAGGGTGACCACGTGTGACGAGGTGTGTCTGGCAGGGGCTGTCAGGAAAAGCTTCCTGGAAGGAGAAGGCCTTGGGTTTCACCCTTGGCAGAGATTAGATGCCGTTCAGTTATGGACGTCTGCCAGAGTGAAAGCTCCAAGGTGGAAGGGGCCTTGGTGTCTTGGCCACCTGTACGCATAGATGCAGGGTGTTAGCGTGCACGAGAGGGTCGGAAGGATTTGTCCAACACTGTCATCTCTAGGAGGCATCCCCAAGCCTTGGAGTCACAGGGGTGGGTGTCTACCTCCCAGTCCCTACCCTCTTGGAGCCCACGGCCCACAGAGGAATCAAGCAAGAAAAAGGGGATTCTTGTGCTGGGTCGTAAGTGGTACCTTGGCCTGAGCTCAGGCGGCTTTCTCAGGAGGACTACAGAGACGTTTCCTGTGTATTCCCTGTGCTTCACCCTGGCTGTGGCCCATGGTAGGCTAAGTAGATGTTTACTGGGTGAATGATTCTAGGAGGCGGGAAGGAAGGAGGGTTGAAAGTGGGCACATCCTAACTCTCAGCTCACCCCGCCATCCCTGACTCTCAAACTCCCCACCAAGCTAAATTGCCTTCTCCCCGTGTCTCCAGCTCTCCTCACACTGTCCCTAGCTGTGTCTTTCTGGGAATCTGGACCTAGCTGCCCTTTGCACCCCACGCCCTTCCCCACTGGCAGATTGTGGTTTCCTAAGGTTACCTCTCAGGGCCTCTGTGCACTGATCCCACTGCCCAGAACACTCATCCCTGTACCCCGGAGGTGGCTAGCGGTGCCCCGCTGACCTGATACAGTTAGCAGACATGTTTTCCTCGGCCCATGTAGTGCTTTCAGAAAGTATTGGATTTGATAGGAACATTTAATGATTGGGAGATTTCACAGGAAATGCTGGATTTCCTCACTCTCCTGAGAAGCTGTTAGATGTGTTTGTCTTCTAACATAATGGGCCGTGATGGGCTCTACTGAACTGTGGTCGCCAGCTTTAGACACAGCAGGAGCTGGCTGGTTCTGCAGTCTCCTCCTGGCCTGTTTTGCCTATTTACAAGTTTGAGACCCCTGCACTAGGGATTAATTTTATTGGGTTTTGCATATTACATCCCAGCTCAGGATTTCCTATGACTAGAAATTTTGCCTGCTAAATCCAGAAGGCAACTGAATGAGCCACTTGCCAGGTGGGCCCTGATGAGGCCCAGAGAGGCACAAGGACCTGCCCAGCTTTTCCTAGCATGCTGTGAACCCTCCTTGATCCCTCAGAAAGTGGCAAGACCGAGTTTGGGCAGAAACATAGGGCAGAGTTGCTATCCTCTGGGCCGTCTTCTTGTGCCCCAGCAGCTGCTGTGGGATACTTCCTGTCCCCTAACTCTGGCCACAGAGTTACTGATCAGTGCCAGAGGTGGCCCCCAGTTAGACAGCTGGTGGGCCACTGGATGCCGGCTCTCCAGCTTCCGAGAGTGGGCACTCACACATCTGTTCCCCTCCTTCAGCTGCTGGCAACATTCTCCGTGTTGCTGAGTTCCAAGACTTTGAGAATGGAACTAGGGGTAGACAGGACCCAGAATGATCCCTTCCCCACCCAGGGCTCCTGTCCCACAAAGCAGATGCGTTTCTTCTGCTCTCCACTCTGCCTCTAGCCAGGGCATTCTGAATGTCCCAGCATGCACCGCTACCTACACACCAGGCAGGTCTTTGCTCTGCCAAACACTAGGAAGCTAAAAATAGCCCTGCCCCCCTCTGGCCCTGTAATTGGAGGCGGGACAGCTGGTTTCGATAAGCAGGGCGCTCAGGCTCTGGCCAGCTGCCACCTGCTTTCATTGAACACAGATTGCCTCGGCGGAAACAGTCCCATTACAGGCTCTCCCTTTTCCTGCTGAATTTGAGTGGGCTGAGCTCTGGGCTGAGCCCGAGAAGCACCCCCAGGAATGAGGACCTGGGGGCCTGGCTGAGCCTTTCCCCACTGGGCAGTCAGGTGTGGGTTGGAAAAGCTGCCTGTCTTCCTCTGGCCTGGGAGCACTTCTGTCTACCTGAGACCTTCCTGCTGACCCCAGAACATTTCTTTCTGTTGGATGGTGAATTCCCTCGCTTGTTCCATAAATGATCATTGAGCCCTGCTCTGCATCAGGCCCTCTGGTAGGTGCTGGGGATAGTGCCATGAATAAGATAGAGAAAACCCCCTGTTTGTGTCATTACATTCTGGTTGGAGGAGATGGTCAGTAAACATGTAAATCTGTAAACAAGACCACTTCAGACAGTGAGAAGCACAAAAAAAGGAAGCAACAGAGAGATGGGATGGATTGGATAGGGGCGGGGACCATTTTAAATGAGGTAGTCAGGGAAGGCTTCTCTGAGGAGGTAATGTTTGTGCTGAGACCTGAAGGATGAGAAGGAACAGTTGCATGAAGAGCTGAGGAAGGGCGTTTCTAGGCAGAGGGAAGAGCAAGTGCAACAGCCCGAGGCAGGGAGGAGTCTGGTATTTTTTAATAAGGGAAAGATGGTAGGTGTGGCTAAGGCTTAACCAGTGAGAGGTACTGTGGGTAAGATCAGTCAGGGTGGGAGTGGGTCATGCTGGGCCTTGTTGATGTCCATGTGGGCAGAGTTGGGATGTTTTTCTGAGTAGTAAGCCCGTGGGAGGGTTTTGAATACGGAAATGACATGGTTTCATCCCTGTTAGCTCTCCTAACTCCCCACCATCATCTTTCTGGCCCCCCTATTATTTCTTTCTGCATGTTTGTCCATTCCTTTTGTTCATCTGTCCAGCCACGACCCTACCTAGCCATCTGCGATCCATCCCTCACCCATCCCCCCATCTACTCACTCTCTTCATCACCCCATTGTTTGTTTCTCTGTTAAGTCATCTGTCTGTTCATTCATCCACTTACCCACCTACCCACCCACCCATGTGCTGACTGTCTGTCTGGCGGGCCGTCTGTCCATCCATCCATCCAATAATCCATCGACATCTAGTCACTCATCCACCAACCTGCTTGCTCACTCACCCACCCTTCCTTCCTTCTTTCCTTCCTTCCTTCCTTCAAGCCTGAGGCAGACCTGAAATCTGGTCACACTCTCCTCTCTGCCATTGGTAATAAGAGAAGCATGAAGCCTCAGTACAGCCCCAAGGGCTATGGATTCCTAAACTCTACTTCCCTGTGGGAAGTTCTAGCTGTCATTCCCAGGGGTGGATGTGGCCAGGTCCCTGTGGTCCCAGCACTGGGGAATTCCTCTCAACCACATGCTGTGTTCCTGGCAGTGAGTTCGTTGCCTGGCTCCTAGAAATTGGTGAAATCAGCAAGACGGAAGAAGGAGTCAACTTGGGCCAAGCCCTGTTGGAGAATGGTATCATCCACCATGGTGAGTGGAGGGCTGGGCCCAGCTGGAGGGGTAGGAGCAGGTCAGACCCCACTGTGCGATGCTTCCACTAACTCAGGCGGCTCCTAGCCTTCCGTGCAGCCACCTTGTTCCCTGGGCACAGTGTGGCCCGCAGGAACCTGGATGCCCTTGTAAAACTGCCTCTAGGGCTGGAAGACCCAACATTCACCTAGGCACCAGCAAATCAGGGACACCTCAAGAAGCTGGGAGCAGGGGAGTAGAATCTTTGGTCTGTCCCTTCAAGAAATGTTAAGAACCATTTGTTTAAGTTTTAGTTATTCAGCAAATATTTATTGAGTGCCTAGAATGTGGCAGGCACAGCTCTTACCGCAGTGAACGGGAGGAGGACGTGCCTGTCCTCATGGAGCCAACCTTGTAGTTGGTGGGGACAATAAGATCTTTACTTGCTTATCTTTACAAAGCAAAATAGTAAAACATGATAGGTGTAGGGAAGGAGGGTAAAGAGTATGGTGTTCTTTGGGAGGCCAAGGTGGGAGACCTGTTTGGATGAACATGTTAGCAGGATCACGAGGTCAGGAGTTGGAGACCATCCTGGCTAACACAGTGAAACCCTGTCTCTACTAAAATACAAAAATTAGCCAGACATGGTAGCACGCGCCTGTAGTCTCAGCTACTAGGGAGGCTGAGGTAGGAGAATTGCTTGAACCTGGGAGGTGGAGGTTGCAGTGAGCTGAGATCGTGCCGTTGCACTCCAGCCTGGGCGACAGAGTGAGACGCCGTCTAAAAAAAAAAAAAAAGAGTATGGTGTTGGGGTTCATTTCTGAATAGGGGAGATGGGGAAGGCCTCACTGAGAAGGTGACATTGGAACCAGGACCTGAGCCACCAGTGAGGGACAGACCCAGGTGGGCATCATGGTTCCAGGCAGAGGGAACAGCCAGTGCAAAGGCAGAGTCTAAGTGAGTTGTGCAGGGAATAGCAGGGAGGGAGTGTAGCTGCCTCAGACTGAGGAGGGGGTGTGGTAGGAGACGAGGTCAGAGGGCACAGGGCTGGTGGGAGAGTTGAGGAGGTGAGATCAGATCCTATAGAGAATTGTAGTGTCTTTGGCTTTTACTCTGCGTGAGCTGTGAAGGTGCTGCTGAGCTCTGTCTAGAGGAAAGAACTATTTGGATAAACATGTTAGTAGAATTCCTCTGGCTGCCCTGGGGAGACTGTTGGGACCAAGGGTGACAGCAGGAGGCCCAGCAAAGAGGCTGCTGTGATAGTCCAGGTGGGAGGTGAAGGTGGTTCGGGCCAGTGTAGGAGTTGAGACAATTGATATCTGAGTGAGATGATTGATATCTTGAAGGTTAGGGCCTTATAAGCATTGCTAATGGGTCTGAAGTGTCAAGGATGACTCATAGGATAGAGATGGCTCCGCAAATCTTAGCAGTGTGGTCTCAGCCCCCAGCAGCTTGTCCCCACCCATCCATTGGTGATCTAGATCCAAGGACATACTGAACCAGAGGGGTTCCAGTGCAGGCTGGATCAGGGGCATTTCTGGGTCCCTCAGCCCTGCAGATGCCCCACCCTAAGCTGCGAGTCTCAGTAGGGCCCTGCAGGAGGATAGGGTATCCTCCTGTGCAAAATGGGGAAGTTGTAGCACCCACCTCTAAAGCCTGGCCAGCAGTGAAGGCTGATGCTGGTGGGTGTGCCGGGAGGGGCTGAGGGGGCGTGGCCAACAGTGAAGGCTGATGCTGGTGGGCGTGGCCGGGGCCTGAGGGGCATGGCCGATGGAGTGAAGGCTCAAGCTGGTGGGCATGGCCAGGAGGGGCCGAGGGGGCGTGCCCAGCCATAGGTCCTCCTGTCTCTCCAGTTTCTGACAAGCACCAGTTCAAGAATGAGCAGGTGATGTATCGTTTCCGCTATGACGATGGCACCTACAAGGCCCGAAGTGAGCTGGAGGACATCATGTCCAAGGTAGGGGCCCTCTGCCCCCGTGACTGTGACTCAGCCGGCCTCATTTACCTCCAGCCCATTCACTTCAGAGCAGGCCTGTGCCCCTTGGCCTGTTTGCCTTCTCCACTGCCCCCACCTCACCCCTGCCCCCATCCCCCTGCCCTGCCCTGCCTTGTCCTGTCCTGGAAGCCATCTCTCCCATCAGCCTGGATTTGGAGGCTCATGAAGGATGTGACCTGATCGCAGAATTCCTCCCCTTTTTTCTTTCAGGGTGTGAGGCTTTACTGCCGTCTTCATAGCCTCTACACCCCGGTGATCAAGTAAGTTACTCTTTCCAAGCTCCACTTTCACCTCTACCTCTTCTTGGCTGTGTGGCCTTGGGCCAGCAACGTAACCTCTCTGAGCCCCAGTCTCCTTCTCCATTAAGTGGGCTTGCAATGGCACCTACCCTTTAGGGTTAAGTGAGTTAAGTTGTGGGAAGCACTGCAGTGCAGTGATGCAGGATGTCAGTTCTGGAGCCAGACAGACTGAGCTTGAATCTGCCTCCTAGTTAGCAGCTGTGTGACCTTGGGCAGAGTTACTTAACCTTCTGTGCCTCAGCTGTTTCCTCTGTGGAATGGGGATAACAATGGGCTCCACCTCAGGGCCTTTGTGCCTGCTGTTGCCTCTGCTCAGAATGCTATTCCCCTGCGTACCTTCATATTCGTTCCCTTACTTCCTTCAAATGCCTCCATATCACAGGGGTCTTCCCTGCCCACCTACATAAAGTGTCACCTTCCTGGTACTTTCTGTCTTCTGTATTAGTCTGTTTTCATGCTCCTGATAAAGACGTCCCCAAGACTGGGTAATTTATAAAGAAAAAGAGGTTTAATGGATTCATAGTTCCACGAGGCTGGGGAGGCCTCTCAATCATGGAGGAAGGTGAAAAGCACGTCTTACATGGCAGGCAAAACGAAAATGGGAGCCAAGTGAGAGGGGTTTCCCCTTATAAAACCATCAGACCTTGTGAGACTTATTCATTTCCACAAGGACAGTATGGGGGAAACTGCCCCCACGATTCAATTATTTCCCACTGGGTCCCTCCCACAATATGTGGGAATTATGCGAGCTACAATTCAAGATGAGATTTGAATGGGGACACAGTCAAACCATATCACCTCCCTTTCTTCACTTTAATTGTTGTCATTGTTGTCTTCTTCTTCTTCTTTTTTTTGAGACAGGGTCTCTCTCTGCTACCCAGGCTAGAGTGCAGTGGTGTAATCATGCAGTCACAGCTCTCTGCAGCCTCAACCTCCCAGGCTCAGGCAGTCCTCCCACCTGAGCCTTCCAGGTAGCTGGGAATACAGGTGTGCACCACCATGCCTGGCTAATTTTTTTGTTGTTTGTGTTTTGAGACAGCCTCACTCTATCCCCCAGGTTGGAGTGCAGCGGTGTGATCTTGGCTCATGGCCACCTCCGCCTCCCGGGTTCCAGCGATTCTCGTGCCTCAGCTGCCTGAGTGGCTGTGTTTACAGGTGCCTGCTACCATGCCTGGCTAATTTTTGTATTTTTAGTAGATACAGGGTTTCCCCATGTTGGCCAGGCTGGTCTTGAACTCCTGACTTCAAGTGATCTGCCTGCCTTGGCCTCCCAAAGTGCTGAGATTACAGGTGTGAGCCACTGCACCCAGCCATTTTTTAAGTTTTGTAGAGACTGGGTCTTGCCATGTTTCCCAGGCTGGTCTTGAGCTCCTGTGCTCAAGTGACCCTTCAGCCTCAGCTTCCCCCAAAGTGCTGAGATTACAGGCCTGAGCCACTGTGCCCAGCCTAGTTTTCTTCCTAAAACTTGTCTCTGCTTGACCTCTTGTATGTTGATCTGTGCACTGTCTTTCTCCCCTATTGAGCTGTAGACCTGGCGGCGGGAGGAACTCTTCTCTGCCTTGTCCCCAGACCCTGAGCTGCACCCGGAGCAGCGCTACTCAGAAGGACTTTTGCACTCATAGAAATGGTCTATATCTGCGTTGTTGATACCGTAGCTACCAGTCACATGTGGCTTTCCAATACTCGAGACTGAGGAATGTGATTTTTAATTTGGCTTAATATTAATTGATTGAAATTTATTTTTTATTTTTTTATGTTTTTGAGATGGAGATGGAGTCTCACTTAGTTGCCCAGGCTGGAGTGCAGTGGCACAACCTCAGCTCACTGCAACCTCTGCCTCCTGGGTTCAAGTGATTCTCCTGCCTTAGCCTCCTGAGTAGCTGGGATTATAGGTGCCCACCACCACACCTGGCTAATTTCTGTATTGTTAGTAGAGACAGGGTTTCACCAGATTGGCCAGGCTGGCCTCAAACTCCTGACCTCAAGTGATCTGCCTGCCTCAGCCTCCCAAAGTGTTGGAATTACAGGTGTTAGCCACCTTGCCTGGCCTAATTGATTGAAATTTACATTAAAATGGATAAATATTGGAGAGCGGAGGCCTAGGGCACTCAGTAAAGGCTTGTAAGTGAATGTTGAAAGATTATTAACTTCTTTGCTTCTGTTTCTGCATCTGTGAAATGGACATAAGAACAGCTCATGCCTCTTGCATTGTTATGAGAACTAAATTCATGGAAGGTGCTTTGAATGGCTCCTGGCATTGTATAATAAACACCAGTGATTGGTTATTCTCTTTATCACACAGCTCACAGTTGTGGATGAAGGGAGAGAAGAAGGTGACCTGATTCTTATCCCATCTGCAGATTTCTCTGTCCCCCTGACCTGATAGCTCTTATCACCTCTGGGAAGTGTAGAGAGGAAAGACCATTTCCTGGCCCTGTGGGAGGTCAGGCCCTGGGAAGCACTTCTGTGGCTAGTCCATGTCAAGGCTGATAAAGTCTAGTTGGGGGATTTCTGTCAGGCTTTAGAACTGGCGGGTCTGACACTGCACTCCCTCTGCCATCCTGCCTCTGCCCTCCTGGGCTTTTCTGCTGCTGCTCCCGTGCAAGCCCTGGAAGGCAGGTGGGGCTCCTCCGCCAGCTCCAAGGAAGGAAGCCGCTAGGGAAGGCAGCAGGCCCCCACCCACTGCACATGGGGCCTGTCAGACCCCCAACTCCTAAAGCCTGAGAGAAATCCCTCAACTAGACTTGATCAGCCTTGACATGGACTGGCCACAGAAGCTCATCTTTGTCAGCTTCAGAGGCTGAGTGGTTGCTGCAGTTTTGCTGCAAGGTTAGCAGAGCCCACAGGACCCAGGCTCAGCCGGGATTCAGATGCTGTAACAGGCCAGGCCAGTTACCTCAGGAAAGAACCGTGAGACTCACAGGCCTCTGCGCTGCTCGGTCCTGGTAGACCCCACCAGCCCCTTGCATGGGCTTCCCATGTCAGTTTGGTTTAAAAAGACATCAGTGCCAATCACAAAACAAAAGGGAAAAAGGAAAGAATGGAGGGTCTCCCCTGCCACTCTATGAGCGTCAGCGTGGCTCCCCAGCCTCGGTGCCGGTGGCATCTTAGCCAGAATATGTCTCTGCTGGGGGCTGTGCTGGCATTGTGGGATCTTTAGCAGCATCCCCGGCCTCTACATACAGGATGCCAGCAGCACGCCTGCCCCAGCCCCTCCAGGTCATGACAGCCAGAAATGTCTCCAGTGATCTCCTGGGCTAGAGACAGAGTTTCCAGAGCCCTAGAGACTAGAGTTTCCAGAGCCCTGCCTCCCACTCTATAGCTGGAAGGAGGCGTGGTTTAGAACAGCCCTGCCCTCGGTCACACAGCAAATGAGGTGTGGAGTCTGAGCTGAGACTCAGACCCCTGCCCGATGCCTAGAGAGCCTGGAGATCCTTGACTCCTGGGCACGTCCAGCAGAGAAGTCAGGACCACTGCCCCCTCTGTCCTTGCTGCCCTGCCCTGCTCACTGTGCGCTCACCTTCTCCACAGAGACCGTGATTACCACCTGAAGACCTACAAGTCGGTGCTTCCTGGGAGCAAGCTGGTGGACTGGCTGCTGGCTCAGGTGAGGGCCTCCTCAGGGGTGCATGACCGGTGTTCTGCTTTGTCCGTCGGTGTGGGGCTTTTTGTTTTGTTTTAAAATTTTCTATTATTTTAATTGTGGCGAATTGTACAGAACATAAAATTTACCATCTTGATCATTTTTAAGTGGATAGTTAATTGGCATTCAGTTCATTGATAATGTTGTGCAGCCATCATCACCGTCCATCCATGGACCTCTTTTAATCTTCCCGCACTGAAGTTCTGCTCGCATTTATCAGCTCCCCACTGCCCCTCCTCCAGTCCCGATGACCACCATTCTGCTTTCTGTCTCTGTGAACTTGACTACTCTGGTTACCTGATATCAGTGGAATCGTACAGTATTTGTCCTTTTGTGCCTGGCTTATTTTACTTGGCATCCTATCCTAACGGCTCCTCTGTGCTGTAGCGTGTGTCGGAATCTCCTTCCTTTTTAATGTTGAATAATGTCCCATTGTTTGTACGTTAGTCCATTTGTGCTGCTGTAACAAAATACCTGAGACTGGGTAATTTATAGAGAACAGAAACTTACTTCTCACAGTTTCGGAGCATGGGAGCTCCAGATCAGGGTGCCGGCTGGTTCGGCGTCTGTCCAAGGCTGCTCTCTGCTTCTGAGATGCTGTCTTGCTGCCACATCCTCTGGAGGGGAGGAACACTGTGTCCTTCCGTGGGGAGAGGGATGGGAGGGGCAGACTCCCTGCGTCAAACCCATTCCTAAGGGATACCTAATGCCCTCCTGACTCAGTCCCCTCCTAATGACCGTACCTCTCAATACCGTTGCATTGGGGATGACCTTTCAACATGAATTTTGGAGGGAACAAAAGCATTCACATTGTAGCAGTATGTCTATACCATATTCTGTTTATCCATTCATCCACCAATAGACCCAGGGGTTGCTTCCATGTTGGGGCTTTCAGTTTTAAAACTGGGATGGTTGGGGGAACTAGGACAAGTTGGTTTTATCCTGGTACCAAACGAGCCTCTTGTTTGGAGTTTGCCCAGTTATTCCTTTCAAAAATGTTCCCAGTGGGTAGGGGCTGACCAGAAGCTTAGAGAATGTATGACTCGATTTTGATGCAACATCCCAAAGGCGTTTGCCCCATCCAGGTGTTGAGTACAGGCCTGTTGCCCGTCTCTTCTCCTTTATTGCTCAGGATCATAGATGCTTACTCTGGGCCAGGGCCTGGCAGGCATTGTGCGTTATCCTATTGGGTCCTCTAACCTACTTGCAGATGGGGAACTGGGCCCAGAGAGGCTGAATGCCTGGTCCAAGGTGCACAGCTTCATAGGGGCAAAGCTGGGACTCACTCACTGTGCCTTGGTTCTGTGAATTTCTTAGGGAGTCCTCAAGAATGTCCATTTGTGGTGTGTAAAAAGAACACACTGGCTCCCAAATGTGTTTCTGCTCATCTTGACACCAACAGACAGCTCTGGGCACCGAAGGAGCTTGGGAAATACGAGGCCTCAGAAAAGTCTACAGCAAAGATGAGAAGAAACCTGTGAAATCAAAATGGATAAATGTTTAAATATCTACAGGGTGAAACTTTATGTTAGCCTCATTGTTAAATTAGGCATTCATAAAAACTTCATTCAAAAACAGTTTGCTGACTGGATTTTCTCATGTTGCACAAATTCGCGATATGGACTGATAAATCACAGCCAGTTTTTAAAGTGAATGTTTTTCAGCACCAAATAACTTCAAAAGAAAGTTGAGAAACATCCTTGAAAATAAGTTGTCTAGCCCAAAGAGTATATCAAATGTGAAATATGAGTGCATTTTAATATGTTTGCTCTGATATGGGACCCCAAGTCCTGGAGGTCTTGAAATATCTGTATTTTCTTTTCTTTTTTTTTTTTTTTTTTTGAGATGGAGTCTTCCTCTCTCACCAGGCTGGAGTGCAGTGGCACTCCTCATCTTTTTCACGAAAGATTCCAGGTGGCCCAAGATGACATGAAGTATAGTAATCTCGGCTCACTGCAACCTCCGCCTCTCACGTTCAAGCAATTCTCCTGCCTCAACTTCCTGAGTAGCTGGGAATAACAGCTGCACGCCACCGTGCCTGGCTAATTTTTGTATTTTTTTAGTAGAGACGGGATTTCGCCATGTTGACCAGGCTGGTCTCGAACCCCTGACCGTGTGATCTGCCCGCCTTGGCCTCCCAAAGTGCTGGGATTACAGGCATGAGCCTCTGTGCCTGGCCCCAAATTATCTGGATTTGAATTCCAATTTGCATGTCTGTGAAGTACAGAGCTGCTAACCATTGTACCGCCCTCCCCAGCCCTCCTGAGAATCATGTGGAGTCAGCGCAGAGCACATGCTTTAATAGCCAGGCTATAAAAGCCCTTCTTTTTGAGCTGCCATTGACTGAATGTGGGTTCAGGTCCTAGCCCTGCTACTTCCTAGCTCAGCGACCTTGAACAAGTTGCTCAGCCTCTCTAGGCCTCAGTTTCTACACCTGTACAATGAAACTAAAACAAATATCTCTTTCCCTTTAGACTCTTTTGAGGTTTCGATGAGATAGTTGTGTAAAGTGCTTAGAATGGTGCCTGGCACAGAGTAATTGTTCAGTAAACGTAACTATTACTATGATTCTTCGTCTCTTTCACAAAAGATGCAAGGTGGCCCAAGATGACATGCAGTATAGAAGACTAAAGAAATTGTGGAAGGATGTGAGGGCCACCTGACCAGTAAGACCAGGAAACAAATGGAGGTTGGAGGGTGGGGTTGGCAATCTGCACAGAGTCCCACCTTCTGAATGTGCTGCAAACAGGTGAGGGGAGTTTCCTGCGTGGTTTAGGTGCTTCAGTCAGCCCAGAGGAGCCTGAGTTTCAGGGCTCTCAGAGCCGCCCACTTCTCACTGCTGTGGACTTTTCTGAGGCCTCGTATTTCCCAAGCTCCTTGGGTGCCCAGAGCTGCCTGTTGGTTGCAAAGCATAGGGAAGGCATTGGTCCATGGGTTGAATCCCAGGCCTGGATCAGCGCGGGTTGGCTCGTGGAGACAGTAGGATGTTGGCGGGTGTGAGAGGTATTTGGAGATGGAGGGATGGGCTGCACTGCCACGGGAGTGGCTGGAAATCAAGGATGAGCCCTGGGATTTGGGTGCAGTAGGCAAATGGAAATACCATTTGTGGAGACGGGGAGAAGGGCAAGAGTGTGTGGGGAAAATGACTGTCCTTGGGCATGGGAGATGCCATGGGGCTTCCCAGCGGGCAGGCGGGGGAGAGGGTGGGCTTTACACACACACCCAGGACTCAGGCAGCCCCCATCGCAGAATCTGCTCCTTCTCAGCTTTTGGGTGGCATTTGAGACAGGTTAGAAGAGAGTGTAGGGAAATTAGAGAAGAGCTCATTAGCTAACCTTTTTTTTTTTTTTTAATTATTTTTGAGCACCTGCCGTGTATCAGGGGCTGTTTTTGGTTCTAGAGATACAGCAGGGAACGAGACAGACAAAAGCTCCTGTTCTCCCAGATCTTATATTCTGGTGTGGGTAGGAGAGACACTTACTAAATAAGAAGAATAAGTGAAGTGTGGTGGAGGGGACGGTGTGGGAGCAGGAACCGGGGGTCTCCCCCTCACATGGGTCGGGTGGTGCAGTTTACACGGATGTCAGGGATGGCCCTACTGGGCAGGGACATTTGAGCAGGGCTAAGGGAGGTGGGGAGCGAGCCTGGGCCACATCTAGGGAGCAGCAGCTCAGAGGCTCTGAGGCAGGTGAGCCGGGTGTGTTTCGGAAGCAGAGAGGGGGCCAGGGTGGCTGGATGGAGTGAGTGAGGGGAGAGGAGTGATGAAGCCATGTGGGCAGACCATGCCAGGCTGTGTCCGCCCGTGGAAGGGCCCAGGCCCCTGCAGTGCTCTGAGCACAGGAGCAGTGGGAGTGGCTTCAGTTGACAGATCCCCGGCTCTGTGTGGAGGCTGGCAGCAGAGAGGGCAGGAGAAGGCAATGCTATAATTCCAGGCAGGGGAGGGTGCTGCCTGAGCACAGGGTGGTAGGGGTGGCAGGAGAAGTGGTCAGATTCTGGATGTTTTGAAGGCGGACCTAACACCAGTTGCTCATGGCTGAGTAGGGCGTTGGAGGTGAGAGACAGAAAGGAGTGGAGGAGGACTCCAAAGCCTGTGGCTCGAGCTGCCATTGACTGAGCTGGGAGGCTGTGAAAGAGGCAGGTGAGCAGGAGGCTCAGGCCTTCATTCTGGAGCACTCCATCCAGCATTTAGACAGCGGAGGAGGAGGAACCAGCAAAAGCCACTTCCATTGTTGGTGGCTGGTGCTGGGCATGGTAGGGGTGCTTTCTCGTGGTCAGTGCTGGCTGAGGAGTTGTGGGCTTGGCCACAGGGCCCAAGGATTACTGTCACTCTGTCCTGAGGCCCCACCCAGGACCCACATCTTGTTGCAAATGGAGGCAGGGGGGGATGTGGCAGAAAGGCTGTAGCCCACCATGCAGTGTGTCTGTCTGCTTCAGCAGCCTATCTGTGGCTTGGGCTGGCGTGGGGACACAGGCTGGGTAACTGGAGCTGACGCAGGAGGATGACTTCCAGGAGATGGTTGGAAAGGCAGCTGGCCTTTGGCTTGGGTCAGGGAAAGGGGAGGAGGGTGTGTGTGCCTGCGTGGGTCTCTCTGTGCAGGAGAGGTCTGTGACAAGGCTGTGACCTCACGGTGTGGTTACAGCCTGTCTTGATTTCAGGAGTCGCCCCCACCTTGTATCTTAGCAGGAAAGTAAGAGGAACACATAATTGTGTAGAACAGGAGGGTATTTTTGCTTTGGACATATCTTCATTTCTAACTCTAGGTCATTCTACCCCTTAAAATAAAATGTTGATTGAATCCCTGCTGAATCAGTTCCACATGTGTTTGGCTGCATATAATGGGAAACCTGACTTATTAATAAGATATTCTTCTCTCACATAATTCATTATCTGGAGTTTGTGGTCCTAGAACTCAACAGTGCTGTCTGTGGCCAGGCATCTTCTGCCTTTCTGTTCTGCTATCCTTGTATCTTCTGTCTAGTTACCTCACAGTCACAATGTGGCAGCCATGGCTCCAGACATCACATCTGCACAGAACTATGGCCAAAGGTTGTCCTGTTGGAGAACACTTTTTCATTCTGTGTATTAGGGGAGGAAACTTCCCACAGTCCTCCCTTCCCCTGCGTGTTCTTTTCCTTAGGTCTTATTGGCCGATGAGTCTGACATATGCCCCTAAACCAGCCCCTTGGGAGAGAACTGGGATTGCTGATAGTGGCTTAGAATTCCTTGGGATTCATTTCATGTGACTTCGGGAGGGGGCTTGCTAGGTACTACTCAGACAACCAGAGTTCTTTAAACTCTTGAGGATGAGGGGCATTGGCCCTTGGAGAGATAACTTGCACTGTCTATCAGCCCTTGGTGCATTATCTCATTTAATCCTTAGAACAACTTGAGACAAATGTAGTTGTTTCCGTTTTACTGATAAGCAAACTGAGGCTTGGGTTATGTAAGTTGCCCCAGGGCACACAGCTGTTGGGATCCTCTGTGTGTGTGTGTGTGTGTGTGTGTGTGTGTGGCAGGGGTTGTCCTGATGCCTTCGTAGTGAGTAATAGTCATAACAGATCTGTATTAATGATCGCTGATTGAGTCTGAGCAGAGACCACCTCTCAGGGGTGTCAGAGGCCTAGGAGAATCAAGGGCAAATCTGAGAATGAAATAAAAATATGGATGAGGAAAGGAAGCTTAGAGAGGCTAAGGGATTGCCCAAGGTCATGGCCAGGGCAGAGCGGGGCTTTGAACTGGGGGATCTGGAGTTCGCGCTTCTCCACTTGGTGGTTTCTGGGTCTATGTCACTTGGGCTCCAGGACACCCTAGGCTGCGACTGTCACATGGAGGGCAGGGTGTCAGCAGGCTGAGTGGGAGAGAACAGCGGCCAGGCCAAGGACCCAGGTGTGGGGCGGGCACAGACCTGCAAGCTCCCATGCTGGCTCTGCAGGAATGCGCCCAGAATGTCTGCCACGTGGACTCCCACAACCAGGCAGATGGCAGGTACTGATGGCAGCAGGGTTGTCAGCAGGGACAGGGGCAGAGAGGGTCAGAGTGGAGTAGGTGGGGGTCAGGCTAGCAGCTTAAGGTACTGGGAGAAGAGATGCAGGAGAAACTGGAACAGGAAACTTGGCTGCAATCCTTGGTAGCTAACCTCCCCTCCCAGCCTCAGTCCCCCTCTCTGTGGCGTGGTGGCGGGCGGTGTCCAGCTCTGAGCGGCCTCCGTTGTTACTGTGTAAGCTTGAGCAACTGCCAAGTCTGTCTGTGCCTCTGTTTCCTCCTCTGTCAAGTGGGGTTAATAAGAGCGATTGTCTCCAGGTCAACTGTAGAGTCTGAGTAAAATCCTGCAGCCCCTCGTACATGGTAGGTCGGTGAGAGGCATCCTTGGGTATCTTGATGGGGTTTCAGAAATCACGGGTAAAGAGGCCATCTGGGGTCCTGTGTAAATCACACATCTCCCCCTGTGACTCCGTCTCTTCGCCCCGCTTTGCCTCCTCCATCTGCGTTCCTCGGTGATTCTCTCCAGTGTAAAACTAACTAAGCAGGAACAGCTGATGTTTATCAAATTGCTCCCTGTGTGCCAGGCTTTGGGCCGAGGGTCTTGCACAGAATGTCTCATTCAGTCCTCATGAGAACTCGGTAGGGTGGGGGCACAATGTTCTTCCCACCACTTTAGAGAGACAGAGACCGAGACTTAGGGACGGGAGTTCAGAATCAGTTTCCAAACTAGGTCCTCTCTTCTCCCTTCTTTCTGTCCCTCCTCTCCTCTCCCATCACATCCCTTTTCTTCCCTTCCTTTGCCCCACCAAGGCTAGACATTGAGTTTTGTTGTGGGATGATGAGGTGAGCACGTCAGGCAGCGTCCCTGTCCGCATGGAGCTTAAACTCGTTGGGTAACAGACCTTAAGCAAAACGTATACATGGGTGAGTTAATTTCAGACTGGGACAGGGTGACACAGACGCCTCGAAGGGTATATACTGAGTGTGTGTGACTGGTGAGAGGACGGGTAGAAGAAGGTTTGGGGGTTACTTTTGGGTAGTTAAGGATGGGAGTCTCTGAGGAGGTAGCACGGCCCTGAGAGCGGCAGAGCCAGGGCAGGGCATTCCAGGTGTGCAGGAAAGGGTGGGTGCAGGCGCCCTGAGGTGTGTGGAGGGCGCCTGGGGGCAGGTGGGGGATTCACAGCAGGGAAGCATTGAGGGGAGGTTGCAGGGGTCTCGTGTGTGGCGGCTTCCTCTTGGGAGGGGAGAAATTGCATCCTGAGAGGGCTGGAGGGAGGTGGGCTCCCTGTACAGGTGGCACATCAGGGCCTTCCTGTGACACTTGTGACCTGAGAGTCCCTGCCAGCCTAGCTGTAGGAGCTCTAGGACCCTGTGAGGAAGCTGGGACTGTGAGCCTCAGAAGGCCAGGTGGCTCCAGCTGCCTGCCGGGGCCCCCATCTGCAGAGCTGGGCCTGCCGCGCTGGGCCCTGCTGTCCTCCCCTGCCGGCCCCTCACAGCTGGGGGGAGGCTGGTCTGGATATTGCCACTCATAGCCGCCTCCCCTGGCAGGGTTCCAAGCCCGCAGGCCCTCCAGCCACTAGCTTGCGGTCCTGTGGGAGAAATGTGTTTATGGTGTCAGCCAGGGCAGGCAGTGCAGTGAAATGCCAAGGCCAGAGGCTGTGCCCCGGGCCTTCCCCCAGGGCCGAGTCCTGCTGCCTTTGAATAGCAGCCCTGTCTCCTCTGGTTGGAAAATCCCCTCCATTGGGAGGGGACAGGCGGAGCCTCTCAGGACTCCTCATTCTGGGAGGCGTTTGAGTGGGAGGAGGTGGTGCCTGTAGCTGTCTCTTTGGAGTTAAAGCTCATTGACTTGGGTGCGAGCTCCTACACGACCTGGCCCCTGCTGGCCACTCCTTTATCCGGTCAGCAGACAGCTATTGAGCGCAGACTGTAGGTCAGCCCCCTTCCCAGCATTTAGGATTGAGCGGGGACACAGCAGCTCCGGCTCCTGGCTCCCACGGCCTCACTCAGCTTGTCCTCCATGGGCCGGCCGCGCTGCCTCCTGGTTTCTGTGTGCCCCAAGCTTCTCCCCATCTCCAGACCTTTGCCCCTGCTGTTTCCTCTGCGTGACAGTCCCTCCCACCTGCATATGCACGTGCAGGAGCATACACACGGTCACACACTTGGCCTGCATGTATTGAGATTATTTGGGTTGCAAGCAACAGAAAACAGTCCCTGGCTAATTGAAGGGGGAATGAAAAAGATGACTCCTTGAAGGGAGGTGGGGCACTCACAAAGTCAGGGAGGGCCTCGGAGGCCTTAGAAAGAACTGGCACCAGGAAATGCTGAGAGGCTGGCACGAGGGGGCTCTGTCCTGCACACCACGGCCGGGCACAGTCAGCGCTCCCGTTCCCTGTCCTTGGGGTCCTCCACTCACGTGTCATGTTCCTGGGGCAGGGAGCATCCCGTTGGCCTCAACCTGACCTAGGAGGGCGGCAAACCTTGACTGACTGCCCCACCATGATGACATGCCACCTGGGAGAGTGGGTCCCAAAGGCCAGACCTGCAGGGCCCAGCACACGGGCCGTGCCTGTTCATTCTTCATGTTTCGGGTTGGATGTCACTTCCTTGGGGAAGCCCTGAGATGAACCAGGTCCCCTTGGTTCAAATTGTATCAGTTTGGAATATTTCCAGTGCCAGGATAACAAACCCAACTGAACAGTGGCTTAGACAGATGCCACCTATCAAGAAGCGTGGGGCGAGGTGGTCCCAGGGCCGGTGAATGGGCTCAGGAGCAGGCACAAGAACCTTCCATCCTTCACGCTGCCAGCCTGAGCACCTCAACAGTGTCAGCTATCTGCTTATCAGGGACCCCCTGTAGCCCCAGCATCGCTGCCTCACATGACTTTATCCCAGGCAGGCAGTGGTGCTGCTGCTTTTCCCTTTTATTGAGGGGGAAGGTGTTTTTCAGAAGCCCCTGGTAGGCTTCCCCAGATGTCTTATTGACTGGTGTTTGGTCAGTTAGCAGTTGAACTTGATTTCTAGTATTAGAGACAATTACGGAGGGTGAGCCAAATCGGGGTTTGTGTTTCTGTGGCATGAGAGAAGTCCAGAGTGGTCTCCTGATACCTTTGGGGACCACACTCTCTGTGTCCTTCTGTTCTGCCTGCCTTAGTGTGTTTCCAGCCTCTAGGGCACCTTGTCATCTAAAGTGACTGCAGGAGTTCCAGCCATCACATCTTTGTTCCAGGCAGGAGGAAGAGAAAGGGCCAGGGGCTTTTGCCAGAGTGTCCCACCAGTGATTTCTGCTTGTCACTCATTGGCCACCTGTAGCTGCAAGGGAGGCTGGAGATGGACTCGGGCTTCCTGACTAGGGAGGAATGGGAGGGGTGTTGCTAGGTAACCAGCATTGTGTGCCACTTAAAACCTCCGTTGTTTCTTTGCGGCATTGATCACAATACAATAAAATAGTCTTGTTTGGAGTTTATAAATAATCACAAACCCATTTGGGGTTACCGCAATAAACAGACAGACAACGCCTGGCCCTTGTGGAGCCTGCCTTCTCAGGTGGTTGTGGGCTTCTCGCCGGCCACATACCACCTCTCCAATGCTGCCACCTGACACCCTCCCCTTCTTGTTTCGTTCCAGGGAGACTGCCAGACTCGGGAGGAGGCAGTGGCGCTCGGCGTGGGTCTCTGTAACAATGGCTTCATGCACCACGGTAACCGCCCCCACCTGCAGCCCTGCCCCTGAGGCCTTGCTCCATGGAGCTCATGTTTGGGGGAGTGTGGGAGGACTGAAGCCAGGTCTGTGGCTCTGTAGACCCCTGGGGGTTTGGGGTGGCCACAAATCCCACCTCCTTCCCCTTCCCGTTCTGTACCGATGGAGACATCATTTCTGGTATCCACTGGGGACCAACATGGCTGGCAGGACATGGGCTAGATTTGAAGTCCAATCTATGGGTTTCTGCGGGGCCAGATGAGGCAGGCCTGGCCCGAAGGCCTTGGTGGGGAGGGAGGAGCTGTGCCCTGTGGGGCAGTGGGCAGGTGGGTTGTGAATGTGAGAAGCAGGAAGCCCTTCCTGGGATGTCTGCCTCTTTTCCCGGCCTCCTCCGTCAGATCAGTGCCTTTTCTTTCCACTGGGAGAGGCAGGTATTCACTTTAGACTTTAAAGCAGTCACTTTAGACTACAAGGTGCCCTCGAGGCTGGAAACACATGGGGGGGTGGGGGTGGGTGGGTTCTGAGATGTTCCTGAGGCAAGAAGGTGGCAAGAAGGAGGACCAATTGGCTCCATGGACACCAGTTTAAATTACAACATAAGTTAGTGTTCTGTATGCCTGGGCTCTTTCTAGACATTTCCCACATATTTGTTAGTTTAATACTCACAGCCGCCCTTTGATGTGGGTATTAACACAAGCTGAGATAGTTAAGAAACTTACTCAAGGTTACATGGCAAGAAGAAGCCAAGATTAGAACCAGGCCGTCTGGAGCTGGGATTAGAACCAGGCCGTCTGGAGCTGGGATTAGAACACAGGTCGTCTGGCTTTACAGGCTACACACTCCACTACTCTGCTATGTGGCCTCTCCCCTTGAGGGCCCTAGGGGAGCCCTGAGTCTCCTATCCTTTCTTAACTCCTGCCAAGGTGCCATTTCCCTGTTTCCAGAACATTCCTCAGGGCCTTTGCACTTGCAGTTTTCCTTGCCAGGGTGCGCTGCCTGCCTCATCCCTGCACGTGACTCAGCGTTTTTGCTCAGTCCACCCCTCCCCAGTGAGGGCCTCCCCACAGCCCCAGCTAAAATAGCTCCGCCCCATCATCACTGTGCTCCTAGCTTGGATTCTCTTGTTTTTAAAGGGACTGTTCTCTCCGTGTTAGGCGGATCCCACCCCTCCTTTCTGTCTTTGCTCATTCTGACATCACATGTGGTGTCTTTGGTGTTCCAGGCACCGTGCTAGGCTCTGGGAGCAGAGTGACAACCAGGACACGTAGTCCCATGTGTGTTGTGTGTGCGTGTGTGTACTTGTATGTGTGTGCATGCGTGTGCGTGTGGTGTGTGCAGGGGAAGGGAACAGGGATGCCAGCGAGGAGGTGGTCATGGTAGTCCAGGGGAAGGAGGATGTGGCTGGGACCTGGTGGTGGTTGCAGAGGTGTGAGAAGTGGTCAGATTCAGAAAACCCTGAGCCATAGGAAGGCCTTTTGCCCGTTTCTCTTTTCTGCTGTTGGCTTTTTTTGTTCTCACTTGGAGATCTGCACTTTCTCTGTAAAGGACCAGATAGTGAATATTTCAGGCTTTGAGGGCCACATAGTCTGTGTCACAACTGCTTAACTCTAACTCTACCTTGTAGCACAAAAGCAGCTCCAGACAGTATGTAAACAAATGGGTGTGGCTGTGTGCCAAAAAAACTTTATTTAGAAAAGCAGCTGGTGGGCCATAGTTTTTTTTGTTTTTGAGAGGAAGTCTTGTTCTTGTCACCCAGGCTGGAGTGCAGTGGTTACTGCAACCTCCTTGGCTCACTGCAACCTCCGCCTGCCGGGTTCAAATTATTCCCCTGCCTCAGTCTCCCGAGTAACTGGGATCACAGGGGTGCACCACCATGCCTGACCGGCCATAGTTTTTTGAGCCCTGGTCTGCCTGCTGGATTTGCTGTTCCCTTGGCAGATTGAGCCACGTGCTGGAGAGCTGAGAGGCCTTTGGGTCTATCCCCTGCCTTGTGGCCAGCAGGTCCCCAACTCAGCTGACTCTCAGTAGGCCCATGTGCCTCTCTGGGTCTCAGTTTCCCCAGTTTTCCATTGGAGGCCTTGCTGTCCCCTCATCTGCACTCAGCATGCCCAGGGTTTTGTGGGAATAGGACTCACTCTTTAGCTTCCGGTTTCCTCAGCTGAGGTGGGCAGGTCAGGGCCAGCGTGGGCGGCTGAGGGTATTTTCCCCTATCCACCTCATCTCACCAAAGTCCTTCATTCCCAGAAGCTGCTCTGTTCTCCTTGGGGCCCTCTGACAGCTCGAGCCTCCCGCCAGTCAGCTGGGCACAACCTCTTATTTGTGGGTGAGGGTAATTAGGGGTCCTCCCCAGCTGCTATTCCGGGAAGGCTGCTGGCTGTGGACTTTCCGCTGGGCGGTGACTCCCGGGCGATCCTGACGTCCTCAGGGGCTCTCAGGGAGAGAGATTGCAGGGTGTGACCCTGCTCCTCTGTTCCCTGCCACAAACTCAAAAATAGGCTAAAATAGGAAAGGGCCAATTCCAGGGTTGTGGCTGCAGCAAAATACAGGGTGGGGTGCAGGATGGGCCATGGGGAGGGGCCTCTGTGGCACCTTTCGAGGCACATCCAACTGGGGCTGAACTGAGCCCACAGACCCTGGAGTATTTCCACCTGAGGACTGGCCTGGGATCTGGCCCTCTTGCTTTAGGCACATTTGGGGAAACTGAGGCTTGCCATTGAATCCCCACCACCACCCCAGCACATTGGTCCTGTTATTATTCTTGTAGACAAGGAAACTGAGGTTCAGAGAGGCTAAAGGGCATGAAGACAGGAATGGGCTGAGCAGGGATTTGAACCCAGATCTGAGAGTATCCTATAAAGCCGGACCAGCAGCCGGGAAAGGTATTGAGGTCGGTAGCTCACTTGGCTGAGCTCGTGGACCTGAGGGATTCCACGCTGTTTTCCACAGATGTTTTGGCCAATATGCAACATTGCAATTCTTCCTCCCACTCCTGGACTTTTCTAACTTAATGTTTATAGTGGCATGGAAGCCAGCGGCCCCCTGGGGCCTGCCTCCCTCAGCTCTGGTGAAAGTGGCAATTTGTGTGTCTGTTTTCTCTAAAAAGGTAACAGGGGTGGCCTGAGAAATGGGCTCGCAAACAGGTAGAGCTCCTGGTGAAATGTCCTGGAAAACTGAGGAGAAAGAAAGAAATGGTCCTGGCTGCTTTCCACTGAGTCACCAAATCCAGAAAAAGCCTCTGTCTTCAGGGACAAGGGGGAGGTCTCATGGTTGAGGCAGCTGGTTTCCCTTGTTTCAGGCACCCACTGGCCTCCGACAGCTGCCATTACCTCCCCGAGCCTTGATTGCCCCCTTTGGGCATTGTTTACACTCAGCCCTGCCTCATCTACCAGGCCTGGCTGGGCAGTGTGGGGAGAGAAGGAGGAGGAGAGGGAGGAGCCACGATGAGGGTCCTTCGCTGCCTGCTAGTTCTGTGACCTAGGGCTCTGAGTCTTAGTCTCCTGGTCTATGAAAGGGACACAGCAGTTCCTTCCTTGTCCAAGGAGTGGATGAACTTAGCATGCCTCCCAGTGTGCCTGGCACTGGGAGGTGCCTAGTTAAGTTGTAAATTACAGGGATCAGATCACCAATTGGTTGTTATTGGTTATTTTTGTTCATTTCCCTAGCTTGTCCTAGAAAGGGGTCAGTATATTTTTTATGTAAAGTGCCACTTAGTAACAATTTAGGTTGTGTGGGCCATATAGCTTATGTCACAGTATCAACTTTGTCCTTGTGGCTCAAAAGCAGCCATGGATAATATAAATACAAATACAAATACAAATACAAATACAAATGGCTGTAGCTGTGTGCCAATAAAACTTTATTCATAAGAACAGGTAGTGGAGCAGATTTGGCCTGTGGGGACTGAGTTTGCCAACTTTTGGTCTAAAGTGTCTCAGCATCATTTCTTTCTGATTACTAAAGGGGTTTGAACGCCTTTTCACAAATTGCTGCTTATTTGAGTTTGCTTATGTTAATTGACTGTTTATATCCTTTCCCCATTTATCTGTGAGTTTCTCAGCTTTTTCTGGTTGATTTATTAGAGGTTTTTTTATATTCTAGATGTTCCTATTGGTTTTGGACACTATAGTTATCTTCATATCTGCTGTCTACCTATGGAGTTGTTATTGAATGCAAGTCCTTAATTTTAGTCTAGTACAAGAGGGTCTTATACACAGACTCCTTTTCTACTTGAGGACAAAGATGTCCTCCTATATTTAGTTTTGTTAGCTTTAGTTTTACTGTTCATAGGTAGGTCTTTTAATCCATTAGGAGTTTCTTGTTGTATATGGTGTAAGGTAGGGATTCAATTCCCCGCACCCCACCAGCAGGTCAGTTTTCTATGCACTATCTATAGAATGCTCTGTGATCATGTATCATCATAATAGACTAAGTTCCCACAAGCACTTAGTCCTCTTATGTGATTTCTGTTCCCTTCCACTGGTTATATATCTGTTTCTGCTGCAGTTCCACACTGTGTTTTTTACTATGGCTTTGTAATATATTAATATCTTTCTATAGCAGGTGAGGCTAATTCTGACTTTTCAAGAGAAGACAGAAAGCCAGATCTCTTTGTGAAATATCCTAATATGTTAGCATTGGCATATGATTCTATTTTAATAGAATAGTCTTTGCCAAATCAAACGTGTCCATGGCCTAGTTCCAGCCTGTGCCTGCCAATTGGCAAACATGGCTAAAACTTTCCCACGTGAATCTGACCACTAAGTTCACGTCTGTGGATTTGCAGTGCTGGAGAAGAGTGAGTTCAGGGATGAGTCCCAGTACTTCCGCTTCCACGCCGATGAGGAGATGGAGGGGACCAGCAGCAAGAACAAACAGCTTCGCAATGACTTCAAGTTGGTGGAGAACATTCTGGCCAAGCGCCTGCTGGTAGGAGCACAGCTGAGCTGCTGCCCCTTCCTTTCCAGGGCCCCCTGCAGGCCTGGGAGCTGGATGACCTTCCAGCTATGCCAGAGAAGGGGGCTCAGCTTGGAGTACCAGAATATGGGGGATTCTAGGTGATAGGGGCAACTCTGTCATGAGGCTAGGCTGCATCACTGGCTGAGACTACCCTCCTAACAAAAGAGATTGGGCTTGCAGACCTCCCTTCCTTTCCCCTTGCTTCTCCTGTCCCCTCCCCGTATATTGTGTACAGAGGTTGGCCTCCTGAAGTGACTCATCCTGCATACCCCATAGCAGTCCCCATCTTTAACGCATGGCCTGCGGCAGGCAGTCAAGACAGAGGCTCAGGGAGGTTAGTTCTCTGGTCACTGCCAGGGTTGGAGCTGAAGCCTGACTCATATGAAGATGGCTCCATTAACTTCTCTCCCATAGTACTGTGGGGACTGCTGTTCCCTCTGATTTCATTCCTCTTACTGTAAAGTCCTCCAGTGCTCCCTGTCACACTTAGGATAAAATCAAACTCTCACTATGGCCTGCAAGACTCTTCCTGCCTCTCCAGCTTCATCTCCTATTTTCTCTTCCTCATTCCACCCAGCCATCCTGATCTCATCTCTTTCCTTTCCCCTTCCCTTCCCCTTCCCTTCCCTCTCTCCTCCCCTTCCCTCTCTTCTCCCTGTCTTCTCTTTTCTCTCTCTCCTTCTTTCCTTTCTCTCTCTCTTTCTTTCCCCTCCCCTGCCCTCTCATCCCGTTCCCTTCCCTTCCCTCCCCTCCCCTCCCGTCTTTTCTCCCTTTTTTTTGAAAGAGTCTCATTTGCCCAGGCTGGAGCTCAGTAGCATGATCATGGCTCTCTGCCGCCTCAGCCTCCCTGGGCTCAAGTGATTCTCCCACCTTAGCCTTCCCAGTAGCTGAAACCACAGGCATGTGCCACCACACCTGGCTAATTTTTGTATTTTTTATACAGACAGAGTTTTCCTATGTTGCCCAGGCTGGTCTTGAACTCCTGGGGTCAAACGATCCTCCCACCCCAGCCTCCCAAAGTGCTGGGATTACAACCATGAGCCGTTGCACCTGACCTCCGATCTCTTTTCTTACCCTCCAGTGCTTTGGGGCCTCCCTCAGGACCTTTGCACGTGCTATGCCTGCTGCCTGGAGCACGTTCCTCCATGCTTTATGAAGTTTTGTTTTTCCCTTCACTCAGGTCTCGGCTCTCTCCAATAGCACCTTCTCTGACCCCTTGCCATGCCCTATCCCCTAAGTGCTTTAATTCCAACTAGGTACACTCCCTGCATCACATCCTACATTTCTTTATTTGTTTCTAGTCTGCCTCCCCAGCTAAGCAGGGCTGGGCCAGTCTGTCTTGTTCAAGGTGGTGTCTCTGGCACCCATGAGAACTGCCTGGCCATGTGATGGGCAGCATCTCCGTCAATGTCTATTGACCAAATGAGTGCCTTTCCCTGTATCCCCACCACTGCCGACCCTCCAGGCCTGTTTCCAGCATCCTGCTGTCCTGCCCTGGTGCGGGACCGCTCCTCCCTAAACTCCTTGACTCCACGTTCTTGGTGGCTGGACACCTTTGGATCTGTGGGATTCATTCAGCTGGTGGCAGGCAGGCACAGATTGAGCACCGGTTCTGGGCCAGGCGCTGTTTGCATTTTGCTCTGCCTCACCAGCCTGGATCTGGCCGCCTCCCTGCTAGACCTGGGACAAGGTCATGGTCCTGTGGGGGCCGTGGTGGACCCGCCTCGCTCCCTGACTGGGTTCCTTCTGCCCTGGGCCCTCAGATCCTGCCCCAGGAGGAGGACTACGGCTTCGACATTGAGGAGAAGAATAAGGCCGTGGTGGTGAAGTCCGTCCAGAGGGGCTCCCTGGCCGAGGTGAGGCCCTCAGGGGAGCTGGCAGGGGCCGTGAGCAGGTGGCAGAGTGGGGCATCTCTCTCCACGCTCCTTGAGGCAGCCAAACCCAGGAGATTCTGGAATGACCACTGGCTCCTCTTCTCTCATGGCCCATGTGGAGAAACTGAGTCCAGGACCCACTGTCCGCAGTGGCTCGGGGTACTGGGAGTAAGCGCAGAGGCCCAGGGCTGTTCTCCCGGTATGTTCCACCGCTGCCCTCTGCTGGACGGTGTGGGGAGGTACAGGAAAAAAGCAGGTTTCTCAGTTTTCTGCACCAAGTCACAGGGGCTTGAATAAGATAAGCTCATTGCCCTTCAACCCAAAGCCTAGAGGGGGATAGGTTAGGAGAGTGAGGGCGTGGCTGGCCAAGGATTCAGCTCCGGGCCTTCCAGCTTCTCCTGGGGCATGTAGAGGTGGGTGGGGGAGATGCACCTTCTGTGCTGGATGGAGCCCGGCTTGCCCCTGTGGGAATTAGGAATGCTTTGGGCTACGAGTAGCCACATACCTGTGGCCAGAGCGGCTGGGCTGACCTTGCCAGGAATGTGAGTGCATGCAAGGAGATGGTTGTCAATCTTGGTTAAGGTCAGCGTTCTTCGTCTTTCTTGGCCAGGCCCTCACAGACACAAGGTGGCTGTCCCAGTGTGACCCTCGTGTCCCCACACAACAGGGTCAGGCCCCAGCAGTGTTTCTCCCAAGAGGAACATGTTTCCTAGGTGCTTTCCCATGGGCTTCCCTTTGTGGCTCCTAAAGCAGAACCAGGTCCCTTGTGCCCCTTATCCGCTTACCACAGACAGAATGCAGTCACCCTGGCGGGCTCACCCGGGCCTACCGGTTGCCTAGGGCGAGCACCTTCTGCTGAACACATTTGAGGTTCCTTGGTGAGGAGGGAAGGAGCTTAGTAACCGGTGTGCGTGTCTGACCCCCGCCACCCCGCCCAGATGGCTGGCCTGCAGGTTGGGAGGAAGATCTACTCCATCAATGAGGACCTGGTGTTCCTGCGTCCCTTTTCGGAGGTGGAGTCCATCCTCAACCAGTCCTTCTGCTCCCGCCGCCCTCTGCGCCTCCTGGTGGCCACCAAGGCCAAAGAGTGAGTGTCCCTGGAGCAGGGTGTCCAGCAGCCCTGCCTCTCAGACTGAGTGGTGGCCCAGGGCTGAGGGTGGGATGAACTGTCCTGGTCCCCTGTGGCTGCGACCCGTTGCTGGAGGCACACAACACAAGCCAGACCGTCATTCGTTTGGCGGATGTTTATGGAGTGCCACTTTGTGCCGGGTGGCACTTTGGGCCCCAGGGGTCCAGCCATGTGGGGACACATGTGGTTCCTGCTATTCATAGATCTTAGATCTAGTTGGGGGAGGGAGCAGGAGACAGACGATACGCAGATAGAGAAGTAAGGCACACACTGAGCCTGTGCTAGCGAGCATGCCGCAGGTAAGTTTCTATAAACCCGAGAAAGAACCTGGAGTGTGCAGAGGGTTGGCCACCAGGGAGGCAGCACTGCAAGTAGGGATGAAGACCTGAAGCAGATGAGTGGGGAGTCCAGGGGATTTCTGGAAGAAGAGGGCTTCAGGTAGAAGAAACAGCCAGAGCAGAGGCCCTGAGGTGGACCTTGTCTGGTGCTTTGGAGGAGCAGAGGAAGTTGATGGGGCTGGAGCAGTGAGTGAGAGGGAGGGCTGGGGGGTGAGTGAGAGGGAGGGCTGGGGAGTGAGTGAGAGGGAGGGCTGGGGGCGTGAGTGAGAGGCATAGCTCGGTGGACAGTGAGAGAGAGCACTGGGGGGAGATTGAGTGGGAGGGC
>CAUYLG010078028.1:0-15023 GCA_963573385.1 Cacajao melanocephalus
TTTTAAAAGTGACCACGTAATTGGAAGTAAATCACTCCTCAGCAATCGCATAGCATTTCACAGGTTTAAATAAAATATTAATTGGCTGCTTGTTTGTTATTTTCATCCCTTATTCCTTCCTGTCTCCATTGTTAAGCACAATTATTGGCATAAAAGAGGTTTTTAATACCCATTTTTAGATGGCATTCTAGCCTGGGCAATAGAACAAGAATCCCATTCTCTCTCCCTCTTTCTCTTCCTCTTTCTTTCTCTCTTACAGTCTTTTTTTTTTTCTTTCATTCACTCTCACTTTCTTTCCTCTCTTTTTCTTTCTTTAAAAAAAATGACATTTTCAATTTCTTTTCCATATTTTAAATAAACTGAAATGGTAAGCTAAAAATTTATGCCTGGCAACTTTTGCAACAAGGAGTGTTTGCTGGGAGGAGGTGTGGCAATTTAGGCAGAAATAGAAGAGAAGTTTTGGCTAAGACACAGCATAGAATAAATGTCTCTATGCCTTTGAAATGGTAGAAGAATAAAATAATGTAAGGAAATATGTCTTTCCTAAACATTCTAGTGACATATGGTGAAGATAAATAAAAAATAGAATACTGAATGGATTAAACAATTAATAAATGGCTGTCCATTCTGAAATTGATTGAAATAAGAGTCTCACAGGAATCATTAGATCAATAGATTGTATAGCTCCACTTAATTAATTAACTTGATGTCATAAAAAGCAGGAGGGAAATTGGAACATCTCTTTAAGTACAATGACTCACTATTGGAATGATTATTCACTTCTATAAGTTTTTTTTGAGCTCCACCTGAGTGCCAGAGCTGTTTTAACACTATTTGCATATAGAAAAAAATTACTTACCATGCCCTCTGAAACCCACTAAGAGTGTTCAGAAAAGTTTTAATTACTGAATATTCACTCAGCCTCATTTGGGGATTGGGGAGGAAGGCCCACAGTTAGTGTAAAGAATATCTTAAATTCTCTACAAACTAGGAGCAGCACAATCAGGGATGAAAGAATGGTTATCATTTAACTAAGACTGTGAGGACAACAAAAGAAAGGTAGTTCCTTTATACAGAGGTTTCCAGGTTGTTCTTTCACTGAAAAACATTATTTTCTTAAAGATAGCATATGGAAAGGGATAATATTGTAAAACATAACAGAATATTGAAGGAAATATCACAGTGGAACTAACATTATACACTTACTATTCACCTAGGTCTATCAATAATTATTAATTATTGATAGCAGTTCTAACAAAAATGATAAAATCATATGTGAATTTCTGCATATGACTGTGTGTATCTGGTTTGCTTTGAAACATTCTGTTACATATGAATTGTTATGGCATATTAGCTATTACTTGAGGAAAACTGAGTTCAATTTCTTTTTTTAAAAAATGTAAGTACTTTAACTTTGCTTTTGAGTTTAATATAGAATACTAGAACCTGAAGAGTCACCATGAATGCTGTTCTATTTGAGATTATAATAGCAAGTCATGGAAGCATAGAATGATATTAAATGTGACAGTATTTATAAAGTTAGGGTGGTCTTAATATCAAGACAAGTCTCACTATGTGATACATAATGTGTGCCTGATTATTGGAAGAGATTGCTAGATTATTATCATTGTATTAGTCTTTTCTGACATAGCAGGCAAGAATTTAGACTCTTGAGGAAGGATGTCCCTGTAAATAGAAACCAATACATCTTTATCAACATAGGCAATATCAGAGGCATCACCCACAGGGTGATAATTAGCTTTTTCATTTTGAAAATAAATAAATAAAAATAGATAGATACACATATAGATAAAGGTATAGATATGGTTAGAATTTGTGTCCCCTACCCAAATCTCATTTTGGATTGCAATCCCCATAATTCCCACATGTTGAGTGAGAGACCTTGTAGGAGGTGATTGGATTTGGGGGCAGTGTCCCCCACCCTGTTATCATGATAGTGAGTTCTCCTGAGATCTGATGGTTTTATAAATGACTGACAGTTCCTCCTTCACAGACTCACTTTCTTTCCCGCCACTGTGTAAAAGGTACCTCCTTCTCCTTCTGCTATGATTGTAAGTTACTTGAAGCTGCCTCCCTAACCATGTGGAATTGTGAGTCAATTAAATGTCTTTCCTTTATAAATTACCCAGTCTTGGGTAGTCTGTTTATAGCAGTGTGAGAACTAACTGATACATACATACATACAAACATACATACATATGTGTGTATATATGATATATCTTTAAATATAACAACATATTTTAAAGATATATCATATATATACACACATATATGTATATGTTTATATTAAAAATAACGTATATTATTTTTGTATGTATATATGTGTGTATGTGTATATGTGTGTATATATGTGTATATATACTCCCTTACACACATATTACACATACACACACACACACATGTAAATGTGTGTTATGTACTTACTTCAAAAATAATGTTTTCCATCCTGTTGAAAAGAGCCTAAAACTAGAGTGAGAAAGTTGAGAATCTAGTTTTTTTCTCTGCCTACAAATGATATTTGAATTTGAATAATATCCTTCATTCATCTGTGATTATAAGTATGAAAGTTGTTAGAAAACATGAAAACTTCACCAGATTTATTTAGGACCTTCTACCTCATGTAAGGAGAGTTCACTGCTCAATTCATTTACTCTGAAAATTTCAATAGGTAGGCATGTATATCAATGTTTTCTATACTGCTAAATTGTTATTATTTTAATGCCATTGATTATTTAAATTTTTCCAAGAAGGATAAATAACATTGGTCCAATTCAACTTAACATATCTTATTTATAATTGTGAATCAATAATTAAAATTTCAAGTTTTTATTACAAAAAAAATGGATAATAAGGCCAGGAGCAGTGGCTCACGCCTGTAATGCCAGCACTTTGAGAGGGCAAGGAGGGTGGGTCTCTTGAGGTCAGGAGTTCAAGACCAGACTGGCCCACATGCTGAAACTCCGTCTTTACTAAAAATATAAAAACTAGCAGGACGTGGTGGCAGGTGCCTGTAATTCCAGCTACTTGGTAGACTGAGGCAGAAGAATCACTTGAACTCAGGAGGTAGACATTGCAATGAATCCAGATCTTGCCATTACCACTCTAGCCTGGATGACAGAGTGAAACTCTGTCTTAAAAAAAAAAAAAAGTATAATGTAGGTTTATTGTATAAAATATTTAATGTTGAAACATTTTAGATTTTAGACAGCACTAAAGGTTTTTCAAACATGAATAAAATATTAAGGAAGGAAATCTGATATTTAATACTAAAACTACAATTGCTAGTTGTGTGGATACTAAGTAGGTTATAAAGGATCTTTTACCTTTAGATTTTCCTTGCTTGTATTAGGAAAGAGGGAAAAACTGGACAACTGTCACATAAGTGTATTATAAGAAAGGGAAACAATTAGTTTTCTCCCCACTTCCCATTGATATTCCTAATTCTCAATTATTTTACTTATTTTTTTCAGTATTTTTCCTTTTATAAGTTTAAATATATTTAAATCTTAATTTATAAATATAATATAGATTTACTAATTACAAGAACATTTAAAGAATTGACAAATTTACCTTTCTTCCTAAATATTCCATCTACCTAAACTTGTTACTTACATTTTAAATTCGACATCATCGAAATCTGTAATAGTTCACTTCTATGATTACATTTTGTACTGATTTTTAGTTTTATTTCTACTGGTTTCAATACTTACCATCAGTCCCCTTAACAATTGAGAAATGAATAGAGAAACTTGTTTCAATACTCATGACCAGTCCCTTTAACTTGTATTCCTCTATTCATTTCTCAATCATCACCATCAGGGTTTGAACAAGAAGTTTGTTTTGTTTTATTTTGTTCCCCAATGGCCTCATAGGTATTACAGGAAAGAGCCTTCACCTTCCACATTGAGAATGTTAGTCTTTTACGTTTAGCTATAGATATAAAATTAGAAGATATATTTTTAATCCATATTTTTATTAGCATTATGGAAAACATTGTGAAAATCTTTGGTCATTGGATGTTGATACAGACAAAGCTGAAGCCAACCTTTCAATCCTCATTTTTATACAGTTGACCCAAGAAGAGATAAAAAAAACAAATACCTAGAGGACTAAAAATAATGGCATAAATTAAGAACACTGTAAAAAATATGATGCCAAATATGTAACAGGTTTATATCAGAATATTTTCATGGTTGTATTATTAAATTATTCAAGAAAAGTTACTGTTTTAGCTTTATCAACTACTACAAAAGATGATAAAAATCTAAATACTCTTTTAGAAAATCTAGTCCTACTAAATTAAAAAATCACAAAGCTAAAAATATTATAGGCACCATTGAAAAATACCTTGCATAAAATATTGGTGAGTAAAATTCTGTAGTATTTTTGAAGAATAATAAAAAAACAAATGAGGTTTACTGTAAAAGACAATTTCATGGAAGGTCTTGTTCACAGACTTATGATAAATTATTTTAACGTGAATGGTCAAAGTGTTAATATCTTTACTAATTAAAATTAATAAAAAGATTACACATTAAATTTATGTGACATAGTTACTACCATATTTTAAAAGAAAATTTGGAATTTTTTGGTTTAGGAAAAAATGCTGAAGTTAACAGAATGATCAATGCTGTCACATTTTGAAAGAAAGTAATTACTAAAGGCATATCCACAATAAAAAAAAAAATAAGACCATAGAATCACATTTAAAAAATTGAAGCCTTTAAAAAATGTGCTTATGGCTGGGTGCAGTGTCTCACGGCTGTAATCCCAGCACTTTAGGATGCTGAGGTTGGCAAATCAGTTGAATCCAGGAGTTTGTGACCAGCCTGAGCAACATAGTGAGACCTTGTGTCTACTAAAAATACAAATAAATTAGCCAGAAGTGGTGGCACAGGCATGTGGTCTCAGCTACTTGGGAGGCTGAGTTGGGAGGATCACTTGAGGCCTGGAGGTGAAGATTGCCATATGCCCAGATTCAATCATTGCACTTCAGCCTGAGAGACAGTGTGAAACCCTGTCTCAAAAAAAAAGGGGCTTATGAAGATTTCAGATATGCAGTGTTAAGTGAAAGAAATATCAAAGATCAATAAATACAGTCATAATATCACTATTCTACAAAATAGTGTTATGGTGACTAAAAGGAAGCACAGGCAACCGTGGATAACAATTTTCTATTGAAAATGAAATGATAGTCTTGTGTATGTTTGTGGTTTATTTTAGTCTTTCAACATAATCCTCCAGGAACTGCTTAAATTTATATCTTAACAAAACCTAAGTAGATCAATATAAAAAGGATTGTGAGATCAATAAATATCCTTTACTGATATGAAAAAATTACAATTTTAAATGCTATAACTCGCCAGTGAAATCTATGATAGAGTAGGATGCTACGTTCAAAATGTTTCTTTTTACTCTCCTGTTTTTCCGTTTTATCTCCTTGAAGCTTGGATATTAGCTTGGGAGGGGTCACTGGAGATAGATTACTCTTATTCCGTACTGATGTTTGCAATTAATGACACAAGATGCAATTATAAAAAATAAAAATATACCATGAGTCAATTCAGTGGAGAAAAATCTATTTTAAAATGTGTACAAACACATACACAGCTTTAGTCATGTACATGTGTATATATTTGTATCTGTGTATATGTCTAAATATACTGTTGTAGATAGAGCATGAGATGATTGATATAAAATTTTCATTTTTCAATTTTTCTTATGGTACTTAATAGCCTATATGTAAATTGTAAAACATATTTTAATTTGATCTAATAACCTTTGTATTTTGAAAACAACTAAGTGTAGCAAAACAGAATTTACATAATGTGATATTTCTTCACATTAAATGATCAGATCGAGGTATCATTCATCATAAACTGTGTATTGGGAGGCTAAATGTAAGTTGTGTCCTACTGAATAAAGAGAAGAATAAAAATCAGCTTTTGGTGCATCTGTATTAGAATTGTTCATATCATATTTTCTTTTATTTCATTTGCAAATTAATGTCAGTGGATATAATAAATTTCATTATTATATGTTTATAGTTACAATCTGAATTAGTTCTAAACAAAGCAAAAATTTGTAAATAAAAAACTAAATATTTGGTAAAACAATAATTCAGTATATTAAATCCAGTGGAATGTTTGTACTATGATTTTCTTCCTTTGTTATCTGTTTCCCTCCCTCCCTCCTTCCCTCGCTTCCTTCTTTCCTTCCTTCCTTCCTTCTCTTTTTTCCCTTCTTTATTTTCATTTTCAGATAAAACTAACCTTCCAAAATATTTTCTAAAACTTGTAGTCTATTTATTATTGCAATTTTTTATTTAGCAATGTATAAAGCAGAAATTATCACCATAATGATTTTTCTACTTTTGATTTTCTTCCAAGGAAGAATTTGCCCTTTCCTGTGTTCCTTATTATAACATTCTCTGGCTTGAGTAAATGCACTGTTTTTTCTTTAAGCTGAAAATGGCAAGTTTGGTCTACTTTTTTAAAATAAAAACTTGTTTAAACACATACCGATATATATTACAATATAAATCATTATTATTTTGTCTCTTTTTTACATATACCCCCATTTAATTTATATGCAAACAATACTGTGGAACCAATAATTTTGAATTAGCAACATTCGTTTTCTACTTTAGTTGTGTTGAATGTTATTTAAATGGCAGTGTTTTCTTTGTAAGTTTGATAAGCCTCAAGCCTGTGCTATGTGACGCTCTGCTTCTAATGTTTAGCTCTACAGGGTAATGAGAAACTTCAGTTTATGCTGTGCACCAAGTTATCCTTTCATCTTCTTTCTATGTGAATGCATCATTTACATGTTTAGTCTGCCTCTTTCCCTTCCTGATTACTCCTGGAATCTTTATGATAAACCACAAAAGGAAAAAGAGTTGTACCATAGTTATCAAGTGATCACACAGATGATGATTCAAAATATGTTGTTTTATTATTCATAAAATTATTATTTTAAATAAGTTATTCATAAAATTAATATTATTTTAAATAGGTGTAATTGTTATTACTTTTTACTAATAGAAAAGAAAGGCTTCTAAGAATACATCTGTGACTTCTCTGATTATTTTTAAAAATTTTAAAAAAAACAACTAAAATGATAGAATTTTCAGGACTCAGATCATGAATGGATCTGGACTCTTCCACTTTCTAACTGTACAGCTTTGTAAAAATTAGTCGATTTCTCTTGTTATTAGTTTAGTTCTGTCACAGCCGAAATTGCACTGGAGTAAATTAAACAGGCAATAAAGTCTTTATTCAGGAATTTTACAATAGAAGAGAGAAAATAGGACTAAATCTGAACTTAGCATTGCTGAAACAAAGGCCTGGAGAGTTTCTAAGCACTGGGTTGAGAGAGCAGAAAGGTAGATATTGGCAAAGAGGTTGATCAATAGGATGTGTTGAGCACATGGGGTTATTCCTGAACTCTAAAGGCTCTTCTCTGTGACTAGGCCATTTGTGTTTGTTAATTAGCGGCCCATAGGATACGAACCTCTCTCAGAGACTGGGAGATAGAGACAAAATCATCCCTGATGATTACACTTCAAAGTGACGACTTCTAGGTTTTTGGGAAAGATATCCCTAGCTTGTAATCACAAAAATGGCTTTAGAAAAGATTTACATCTCAAAAAAGCAGAGAGAATATTTATAATTACAAGTGTTCTAAAATAAATTAAGAACAGAGAGGTCAGGGGCCTAGAGACAGGTGGAAACCTGCTTAAACTTTGACGAGCTGAGAGGGATGTTAAGATCTTAGTTTTATTCCCAAAAAATGAAAGTACATATTTCAATGAGTTTTTGACAAAATTAAATGAAATTTTAATTTACCATGGGGCTCGTGATGTAATAAATGATTACTAAATACTATTGTTAAAAGAATTTTTAACCATTGTATTTATTTTATTATTCTGGTGTTCCACCCTACTGAAAATGTTCAGCTTAAAGACAAAACTTATTTATTTTCAGCCTTAATATACAGAACCACTCTGCTCAAAATAACTAAATTAACAACAATTTTGGAAAAGACACCAAAAATAAAAACGTGGGTATTTATTAATTGATCAACATCAGATATTTAATTTTAGATGATTAACTCACATATATAATCAAGTTTATGAAAAGGAAACTGATTAGAAGTGAGAAAACATTGAGAGCAATGTATTTAAAAAAAAACTATGTAACGTGATTACAAAGAATCCAAATACCTAATAATTTCCTGAAAGTATACTAACACTTGGAACTATTAATTACCAACAATTAGGAGCTTATAAGAAAAATATAAATTATGTTGCTAGAAGAATGCTACGAATTGCAGAAGGATTTTATATTTGAGTTAAAATAAAAATTTAAAAAATGCTATTAAATATAGGCTGCCTGCCCTATAAAATTAATTTATATGAAGTATCTTCTTTTGTGACTCTGTATCCAAAATGTATAATTATATGAGATTCAGTGTGAAAGTAAATAATACTGACCAAATGTCCTGTGAGATTCCAGAAATAATAGATAATATACTTGTCTGGATGGACTAGGGTAAACTTCCTGGAAAACATGAGACCAAATATGGGTGATAAAAATGTTAGATTTTGGTATATCTCCAGTGATATCTTTAATTTTTATTATAGTATTAAATTACAGATCAGCATTTACCTCCACTCCATCCTAATCCAATGATTAGATTTTCTGAGTACTTGCCATCTTTATATTACAACCTTTATATACTCTGCTTTTTATAATCAACCTATTGTGGAAAGTCCTTTTTGTGGGAGAAGAAGAATGCCTTGCTGTTTTCTGAAAATATTTCCTAGTAAGAACCAAAAATCTTTTAATGGATACGATTGTTAAAATAAATACCTATATCTTTTCTTTCAGTCAGCAACTTTAGATCATTTTTCAACCAGGAAAAGGGCATAAATTTACTGGGAACTTTCATAATGAAATGGACTCAGATCACAGTTCCTTAATTTTCCATAATTTTTGCTTTGCTTTCCAGTTGTTTACAATTGGAAAACACTTCGTACAAACCTGCTGGATGAAAATGTACTAGAATTTAAGAAAAAGGGATATTTTTGTTTTAGAATCTGGTAACTTTTGGCTTTCCATACCTTGCATCTCCAAACTCCAATCAGATTAGAGTAATAAAATTTATCTGAGATGGATTATCATTAGTGAATGAATGAACAAATTGATGATTAATGAACAAACCACACCCTTAACTTGTTTATATGTAGAAATGAGGTATTCATTAATTGATCAACATCTGATATTTAATTTTAGATGATTAACTCATATATATATATATATATATATATATATATATATATATATATACCTAAGTCTATAAAGAGGAAATTGGCTTTTCTTTAAAACAAAATACAGGTTTTATCATGTCCATTCTATGGGCCATGCTATGCATTTTGGAGGATTGATAACTGTTAAGTAATTTTCAGATTACCTGATGGCAACTTCTATAAAAATAGACTCCACCAGATGAACATAAGGAACAGGTGAACACATGGCAGCAGCTTTCAGGTTTGGGTTAAACCCACATTCATGATTTTAGACTTCAGGCTTGGTTAGAAGGAGGCTGCCACACACAGTCACTTTTGGAAAGACCTCAGAGATTCCTTTTAAGACAATGTGATTCTAAGCCATATGTTCTGATGTCTTCCAGGATTAATTACACTCTGATGCTTGAAAGCTGAGTTCAAAACCAGAAGCAGGTTGACAAAATCCCAGTTTAACTTAATATTTTGTTATAAAGAATCCCCAGTACAGCTCTGAACACACAGTCAGTTGGCAAAACCCATACCTACAATGAACCAATATTCAAGAGCCTGGCTCTGATGACTCTCAAAAGAATGGAAACTGCTCATACTCAGGCTTAACAGTAATTGAGGAACATTGTAAACTGTATTTGTTGCTGAAATAAAGAAGTTCAGGGTTTGAGAACGCCTCTTCAGAATATATGAAAGAAAGAATTCACAATTCAGGCTCTGAAAGCTGCATTAATGTCATCAGTCTACAGAAATGAAAAAAGAGTTCACTTCCGCTGACTTAGGGCAGTGCAGAGTGATCCTGATCTGTGGTCATGCCACCTACTTATTTCTCTAGGGTACTCTCCCATTTCTTTTTCATTCCCCTTTCCCTATCCAAATTACAACTCTCCTACAATTCTCGATTGAAATGCCACATCTTCCACATGGCTTTACCAAATAAAAAGGGTGTTTCCCTCTGCTGAACATTCCCCCCCATACCAAACAACAACAACAACAATAAACCAAACAGGAGGTATGACTCATGTAGCAGTTTTATTTTTACTATTTGTAATAAATGTTAAGGAACTTGTATAATTAATCACTGTTGGGATGAAGAGTATGATCTCTGTAGGTAGACAGAAGCATGTTGAACTCTAGCTTAGTGACCACCAGATTCCCTTAGCAAAGCACTTAACTTCTTTAAAACCTCAGGTTCTCAATTTGGAAAATAAGGATAGCAATACTAGGCAGGTCTATACTTTTGGAAATTAAATGATACAAAATATGTAAAGCATTTAGTTTAGTCTATGGCCAAGTAAAGTTTTATTGTTATTTTTGCTGACAATTGCTCAAAATCATTGCTTAAAGGGAATTCATCTTATCATCTGAAACACATTTATTTTGCCCATAATGAAAATCAAAATGTGGATTTCTATTCAAAATATGTAAGAATATATACTCAAAAATCAAAAGTATCTATAAAAGTCGATGTGAATCATTCTATTAAAACAATACCCAAACATATCACTATCCTTTTAACTATGATTCATATATAGTAAAATTGACTTTTTTTTTTCCATTCTAGGCAGGCCACATGCAGTGTCTTTCAACTTAGCAGTTTCACACCATTATGTTTGGTTACACACTGTGATGTGTCAAATAGGAAAACACTTCACTGACTTGCTGATGAAAATTTAACTTGTCATTTATGTACCTATTTCTAGTTCTTAAAATGGTTTCCCAGGCTGAAATAACATGGATGAATAAACGTGGGGTAGCAATGTGCTCTGAATTTTTAAGAAGGAAAAAAAAGTGGAAAAGAATGACTATTTAAAACCATTAATGAAGCTTGCAAGCCATATGTCTTCATTTGAAGACATAGTTATGTGTGAGGCTACCTAACTGGTATGATTTGAAGGACACGAGGAAAACATCTTACTACAAATTTTTGTCTTGTGTACTTGCAATATTACCATTAAGATGTGGAATCTTATTTGGTTTTTATGAAGTCCATGTAAACACTCACATTTTCATGACTGTGATAAAATTTTCATCTTCAACCAATTAAATTTATTTGTTGTCAATTTAGCAACATTTAGCAGGAAAACAAATTTAAACTATGTAGATGAGAGAATTGGAAATGGCCTAGAGAAAAACGGAAGAAAAAATATGGAAATAAATAAATAATAAATTTTGCTTCAGGATACCCGAATGTCTTCTACAATAACAAATTAATTTAGCATCTTATCATTCAATAGGGGCTGGTGTTACCAATATGAACCAAAAGGTGTCATTCAAGCACTTGTTTGTGTGTGTTTTGTTTTTAAATAAATTCCCATGGCAAGTAGGATTAGAAAGACAAGTAATGTCAATCTTGTATGTTTTGTTCAACATTAAAGTTGTTGAAAAGTCTCAGTTTCTAGATATAGGTATAACAAATTCCCTATGTATAATTATCCTACCTCCAAACTTGGAAAGATGATAAATGAGCACTTACATTTTAATGGAAATAAAATATAATCGAAACAAAATGGCAAGTTTTTAGCCTAAGTTTTGTCGTACATTGATTTTGTGATCTTGAGCAGTTCAATTAAAACTCTATCTAGTTCTCATTTTCCTTATCTCTAAAATATCGAAATAAAAATGTTAATATTTTCTGATGATTTAACAGAACGGTGGATAATTTTTTATCTCTTGATTAGTAGTGTATTGTTTTATTTTCATATATGTACAATTATATGAATAATGTATTCTATATTTGTATAGAATAATTAGAAATATATTATTATTATATATATATATATTTCTAGGGCACAGCTGAAGCTGGGAAATTCTTCTCCCATCGAGAAAAAACAAAATACTGAGTAAAGTTTGAACTCTGAACAGATATTTTGAGAGAAAACACTGAAAGTCAAGAAAGAGATGATGCAGACCCTGAGGTTGAAGAGGGAGGAAGCTGGAAAGCCTTAACAGAATCACTAAATGCAGGGCTAGCTCCTAGTTCTGAACAGGTCCTAAGGAAGAGGTGAGTGAATATATGTATTTGTGATTATGAATTCACAAATATATGAAAATGAAACAATACACTCCTAAATAATAAAATATTTTTAAATGTTTGCGAATTTTTCAAATTACATTTTGTTGATTTCTAATATCATTTCATTGTGGTCAGGCAATATTCTTTGTTTTACTTTCTATTAACAATATGAGGTCTGTCCTGAATAATGGTCTATGTTAAAATGAGAATAATAGTAGTCCATATGGAGCTCTTGTTGGGTTGAGTGTTCTCTGAATGTCTGGTAATTTCAGTTGGTTTATAAGGCAGGTCATGTCTTCTATTTTCTGGTTTGGTTTTCTCTCTAATATTTTCATCTATCACTGAAAGTGGACTATTTAAGCCCTAACTGTTATTGCTGAATTCTCTTTTTTTCATTTCTGTCCATTTTTGCTTCATGTATTTTGGCACTATATTGACAAGTTTATATACACTTATGATTGCTATGCCTTCCTTATTGAGTGACTCTTTTATCATAATTTCTTCCACTTTATCTCTAGTAACATATTTTTCTTCCCTCAAAAATTATATTTTCCTAATATTGCGTAATTATTCCAACTTTCTTATGGTTACTATTTGTATAAATTCTCCATTCTGTTAGTTGGATCTATTTGTATATTTGAAACAAATGTGTGTGTTTTGTAAACAGCATGTATTTGTCTTTTAAAAATTACTGTCATAAATAATATTGATATGTCATGCTGCCTTTTGACTGTATCTCTAATCCATATCCATATTTATATTTAATGTTATTATTGACAGTTGAGTTTATGTTTGCCATTTTGCTTTTTGTTTCCTGTGAACATCCTGTCTTGTTTTTTTCACTGATTTTCCTTATTTTTCCACTAAGTGAATATTTTCCAATAAATGTTTTAATGTAATTTGTGGGGTTTTTTTTAACTACATATTTATATTTTTTCCTTAGTGATTGCTCTAAGATTTAACGTGTCAGAATATGTCATAGAACTTACCACAATCTACTCCAGATGCTTACTAACTTAATGGTAGTCTTATACAGCACTATTCTCCCTCTCCTTTTGTGGACCCATTGTTATGCATATTATATGCATGTACAAATTAAAATTTATATATATTTCAACTAAAATGAATAAAGCAATCACTTTATGATGATGGTTTTCTTTTTGTTAGTGTATGATTCCTGGAAGAGGAGGAAGTTTTTATGTCTTTTATTATTAGACAGGTAGAAGAACTGGCCAGTTAGAAGGAAAGCTTGGCAGCCAGGATGCTAAAAAATGTTTAAGGGATTAGCATAGAAAAATGGGCACATTTCACAATGAATATGGCCTTGTTCCTGCAAAGAATTGTTATTATGTGCTTAAATTCTAGCCAGGTTTCCTAATGCTGTGTTTTCATCATCCATTGTAAGATTAATAAAGAAATTTCCTTACACTTGGCAAAGCTTGATTCTATTAGAGGTGACTACGGATATTTTCATAAAACAGACCTACCCACAGATAGCTGTTAATAACTATTCTTAAATAGCAGTCAAGTTCTGTAGCACTATAGTGGATTCTGTACCATTACTTTAAATTGGTTCAACTGGTAGTTTCTCAAACATGAGAAATTACAAACTTTCAAAGCTGTATTGGTAAATTTCCAGGATTTTATGAACCCTAATTTGAGAAATATTTCATTAAAGTTTTAAAAGCTTCTCTTTAACTGATTGTGGCCAGCAAGATTCTAAAATCTGAAAGCAAATGGAGTCAATACCATTAGGGTGAAACTTAAAAGTGTGTTGATATAAATTGTTTAGAATACTGTATCCTTATAATTTAATGAAATGTTAATTCCCAATTTAAAAATTCTTAGAGTGAAATTGCTTAACTGAATGCCATATCTACTAACTACCAAAATTTCTTATATATTAATTTATGATACAGTGGCTTATGATGGTTTTCTTAAAATGCTTAAAAGTCACTCACCAGTTGTAGTAATCTTTATTCATTAGATAGAAATGGTGCTTTAAAACTTGATTAGTGGAGAGAGATCCAAGATGGCCGATAAACAACAGCTCAGTATTGTAGCTCCCAGTGAAAGCGCAGAGAGGGAGTGGACGCCGCACTTTCAGACGAATTTTTGTTGCCCACAGACTGGGAGATTCCGGGCGGAGGAGCCACACGGGTCGCCAGCGCGACTTTTTTGGCCGTCGCGGCTATTTTGCCGGCGCCCCAGCATGGCGCTTCTCGGCACGGAGTATACGGGAAGCGGTGCCCTTTGAGTCCAGCTCGGCTGGTCCCATCCCCGCAAGGAGAACAGCAATTGGAAGCGCTGAGGACTGAGAGTTTCACAGTAAGCACAGCTGAACTGGGAAGGTCCAGCTGCGCGAGGAAGGGGCATCCGCCAAAGGAAAACTAAGAAACAGAAAAAACTTCATCACCGGGAGGAGAGATCCAAAATGGCCGATTAACAACAGCTCAGGATTGTAGCTCCCAGTGAAAGCGCAGAGAGCCAGTGGACGCCGCAATTTCAGACGAATTTCTGTGGCCTACAAACTGGGAGATTCCCGGCAGAGGAGCCACACGGATCGCCAGCGCGACTCTTTTGGCCGGCGCAGCTGTTTTGCCGGCACCCCAGCGCCGCGCAGCGCTTCTTAGTGCTGAGTATACGCGACTGGGCGCACCCCCACAAGGAGAACAGCAATTGGAAGCG
>CAUYLG010078029.1:0-25534 GCA_963573385.1 Cacajao melanocephalus
GCTTGGGTGGCTGAGGCATGATATTTGCTTGAATCCGGAAGACAGAGGTTGCAGTGTGCTTTGATCATGCCTCTGTACTCTAGCCTGGGTTACAGATTGTGATTCTGCCTAAAAAAAAAAAAAAAAAAAAAAAAAGAAGGCATTTCTGGGGAGTTCTAATAACTTCTCATTCATTTTTAAATATTAGGTTAACTGAGAGAGCAAAAAAGCAACGCACCTCTTCACAACCTATTGGACAAGTTATGCCTAATAGCAGGCAAGAGGATACAGGTCCTATTCAAGTAAGGCAAGAAGCTACTCATTCAAAGATGACCTCTTTTAACATTACTTCTTTTTTCCTTTTCTCTGTCTTTAGGGATCTAGAACTTGTTTGTTTGTTTGTTTGCGTGTTTGAGACAGGCTCTCTCTCTCTGTTGCCCAGGCTGGAGGGTAGTGGTATGATCTCAGCTAACTGCAGCCTCGACCTTCTGGGCTCAAGCAATCCTCCCACCTCAGGCTCCCAGGTAGCTGAGACTTCAGGCATATGCCACCATGCCCAGCTAATTTTGTTCATTTTTTGTAGAGACACAGTCTCACTATGTTGCCCAGGCTGGTCTCAAACTCCTGGGCTCAAGGGATCCTCCTACCTTAGCCTCCCAAAGGTGTGAGCCACCGCGCCCAGCCTCTAACACCTTTAAAAATGTGCTTTTAGTTTCTTTTTTTATTCCTGAGATGAAAATAGGCTATTATTTTCTTAGTGCTTTCACAATTTTAATTAAGTTCATGTATCATTTTATGTATTTAATATGTGACTTAGGCAGAGTAAGTTAAGGTTTCCACCTTTAGAAGTCAAAAGTTTTGTGTTTTTCACTTCCAAAAAATGTTTTTAATATCTTACTTTATGGATTAAAAACAATTGCCAAATAAACACAACTTACTTTCACTGGAAAAAGTAATCAATGTAGTTTATCCCCCTCTCAACTTTTGTTTCGTTTTTGGCATATTTTGTATTATTCATCTCTAATAGGATCTCCCAACTTTTTACATATGAAAGTGATTTATTCAAAATTGAAGCACAATGTTAATTATAATAATAAAAACTGAAAACAATACAAATATGTCCAAGAGAAGGTGACTAATGAAGTACATTAGGGTACATTCATATGGTGAGATACTAAACATTACATTGTGGAAGAATGTTCATTGAGCTAGACAAGATTTTATAATCCATTTACAAATGAACAAAAATCTGGTAACACAATGTTTTCCAGATGCTGGATGTGCAACTAATTTTTTTCTTTTGGGTATTCCCAGTGTTTACAAAGCATATCATTTTGTAGATGGGTAAATAAGTTAAGAAAATGAACTGAAGGAATTTGTTCAAAGTCAGAGTGCAATGAATAGTATTAAGAATGAAAAGTTGGCCAGGCATGGTGGCTCACGCTTGTAATCCTGGCACTTTGGGAGGCTGAGACAGGCAGATCACCTGAGGTCAGGAGTTCGAAACCAGCCTGGCCAACGTGGTGAAACCCTGCCTGTACTAAAAATACAAAAAAATTAGCTGGGCATGGTGGCAGGCACCTGCAATCCCAGCTACTTGGGAGGCTGAGGCAGGAGAATCGCTTGAACCTGGGCGGTGGAGGTTGCAGTGAGTCAAGATCGTACCACTGTACTCCAGCCTGGGTGACAGAGCAAGACTCCGTCTCAAAAAAGAAAAAAGAAAAAAAAGAAAAGAAAAGTGTGGTTCTGGCCAGGCACAGTGGCTTCGACCTATAATCCTAGCATTCTGGGAGGCTGAGCTGGAAGAATTGCTTGAGCCCAGGAATTTGAGACCAGCCTGCACAATGTAACAAGATCCTGTCTCTACAAAAAAACGACATAAAATAAATTAGTCGTGTGTGGTGGCATGTGGCTGTGGTTTCAGACTGGGTAGGTTGAAGTGGAAGTATGGCTTGAGCCCAGGAGATTGAGGCTGCAGGGAGCACCACTGTATTCCAGCCCAGGCAACAGAAGAAGACTCTGTCTCCATAATAATAATAATGATGATAATAATAAGGCCGGGTGCAGTGGTAGGTGCTTGTAATCTCAGCACTTTGGGAGCCCAAGGCAGAAGGACTGCTTGAGCCCAGGAGTTTGAGGTCAGCCTAGTCAACATAACAATACCCCATCTCTCCAAAAAATTTAAAAATTAACCATGCGTGGTGGTGCATGCCTGTAGTCCCAGCTACTCAGGAGACTGAGAGGGGAAGATCACTTGAGCCCAGGGGGTTGACACTGCAATGAGTTGTGATTGTGCCAATGCACTCCAGCTGGGCGACAGAGCAAGACTCTGTCTCAAAATAATATTATTATTATTGTGGTTCTCATGAGCAAGACTATTATGCTGAGAATATTAAATATGCTAAAACGTTTGCTTTATGAAACTTTTATTGGAGTTTGATCTGTTGATATGTTCGACAGTATTCTATTCTAAATCTTCTTAATTATTAAAATAATTGTTATATCTATCTTATACCATCCAAATGGCTAGCAATTCTAGGCTTGTCGTTCTATAAATAGTTAGACACATTTCTTCAAAATAATGCTTGTTTATTTGTTTGTTTAGAGCCAAATGGAGAAGGATATATTTAATGAGCAAACAGGTCACAGTGACCAAATGGCAAATGTGAACAAAAGGAAGCTGAATTTTTCCAGATCTGACAGGAAAAAATTCCATTTTCCAGAATTGCCTGTCACAATACAGTCAAAAGATACAAAAGTAATGGAAGGTACACATTTTTTGCATAGCTTTACAAATATTATATCTTTTATAAGATTTTTTCATAATATAACTTATATTTTATAGTGTGACTTAGGTAGAAAACAGTAAATTGGTGAGAAAAACATTTCAATGGATGAGATTTTCTCCCCATTGTCAAATAAGGGGTACAAGTTTAAGGAGATAATTTTAAAGAGGCGTAGGCTTGTAATCCCAGCATTTTGGGAGGCCAATGCAGGAGGATTGCTTGAGCCCAGGAGTTTGAGACCAGCCTGGGCAACATAGCAAGACCCTATCTCTACAAAAAATAAACTAGCTGGGCGTGGTGGTGTACGCCTATAGTCCCTGCTACTTGGAAGGCTGAGGTAGGAGGATCGCTTGACCCAGGAGGTTGAGACTGCAGTGAACCATGATCACGCCACTGCACTCCACTCCAGGGTGACATAGTGAGACCCCGTCTCTAAAAAAAAATTTTTTTTAATAAAAAAAAAAGAGAAGTTAAGACAGCTTTAAAGGGAACATTTTAAAATTTTATTTATTTATTTATTTTTAAGACAGAGTCTCATTCTGCCACCCAGGCTGGAATGCAGTGGAACAATCTCAGCTCAGTGCAACCGCCACCTCCTGGGTTCAGGTGATTCTCATGCCTAGCCCCCTGAGTAGCTGGGACTACAGGTGCCTGCCACCACACCTAGCTAATTTTTGTTTTTTCTGTAGAGATGGGGTTTCACCATGTTGGCCAGGCTGGTCTTGAACTCCTGACCTCAGGTGATCCAACCCCCTTGGCCTCCCAAAGTGCTGGGATCACAGGCATGAGCCATTGCAGCTGGCTGCAAAGGATAATTTTTTTTATTGGCTCAATGTTGTTGAACTGTCAAAGCAGTGTTTGAGAAATTTGGCTTAATATATGACCTGGAGTAAAATGCCTTTCTATGTTTCTTCATGATCATTTACCCATATAGTAGCAGGAATTTTATATATATTTTGGGCATCCAAGGATTTAATAGATAAGATTTATAGGCTGGGTGCAGTGGCTCACACCTGTAATCCTAGCACTTTGGGAGGACAAGATGGGCAGATCACCTGAGGTCAGGAGTTTGAGACCACCCTGGCCAATATGGCAAAACCCCATCTCTACTAAAAAAATACAAAACTTAGCTGGGCGTGGTGGCTCATGCCTATAATCCCAGCTAATTGGGTGGCTGAGGCAGGAAAATCACTTGAGCCTGGGAGGCAGAGGTTGCAGTCAGCTGAGATCATGCCACTGCACTCCAGCCTGGATGACAGACCAAGACTCTGTCTCAAAAAAAAAAAAGAAAAATTTATAAACATAAAATTTATCTTGGAATGAAACTTACTTTTGTCTTGAATAAATGTTCTTATTTTTCTTTGAAGAACAGTGACACCTTGTGAAAAGTTAATATAATAGCAAGAATATAATCCTTGTACAGTTCAAGAGGAATTATCTGATCTACTTAACAGTTACACTGAGAATAATAAAATAAATGTCTTAATACTTGGTAGACTATTTGTAAAGTTATAAAACAAATAATTTACCATATTTTACCATTACAACTTATAATTTATTTTGTTCCTTTGTAATAAACTGAGAAACTAACTAAATATCAGAATTTCTATTTGAAATTCTTGAAAAGGAAAGTAAAATTTCAAAGTAGGAATAACAAATTTTCATTGTTTTGTATATTTTTGCAAAAGCTAAACAGATAAAAATGCTGAAGAGGGAGTCAAAGAAAACAGATTCACCTAAAATACCAAGTTTACTTAATGTGGATCAAAATCAAGAAAAACAAGAGGTAACTCTTTTCATATATAGCTTTTACTAAGGCATGTTGTTTAGAGCACTTGATTCAGTGTATAAATTCAGCTATCACTATTGGAAAGCTATATAAAAATTCAAAATTCTATAGTCTCTGAACTCGAGAAACAGGTCTGTATTTTCATAGAATAACCAATTAATAAAAGTTTCTAAAAGTTATTTTTTGGGGGTAATGTTAAATGATTAGAATGCATGGTACCCATGGAAAATAGAATCTGTATTATGTGTAGTGTCAGATATCAGGCAGGTAAGACAGACTAGTGAAAATGATTAATAGTATAAATACATGTTTATATGGCCACAAGCATGTGTGTCTTTGTCTTTAGCCTCTTCCTTCCTTGTTGTTTTCTCTCCAGTTTATTCCCGTCTCTGCTGTCTGCCTACTGTCCTATTTTCACAAATATTTGCTCTCAGCTATCTATCAGGTAACCTTGTTGAAATATCCCCAGTCTCTGCTGGGCACAGTGGCTCACGCCTGTAATCACAGCACTTTGGGAGGCCAAGACGGGCGTATGACGAGGTCAGGAGATCGAGACCATCATGGCCAACATAGTAAAACCCTGTCTCCACTAAAAATACAAAAAATTAGCTGGGCATGGTGGTGTGCACCTATAGTCCCAGCTACTTGGGAGGCCGAAGCAGGAGAATTGCTTGAACCTGGGAGGTGGAGGTTGTAGTGAGCCAAGATTGTGCCACTGCACTCCAGCCTGGCAACAGAGCAAGACTCTGTTTCAAACAAAAAAAAAAAAAAGAAAAAAAAAGAAATGTCCCCAGTTCTTACCCACCAGAGAGAGTCTCAATTTTTATTTGAAAATCTTGAAGCCTGTAACATCCAAATGAATACTCTATAAAGACAGTCTTTTTTTTTTCTTTTGCTAACTCTCCTTAGTTTGGCAGGGGTGATAAAGACAGTCTTTTAAGAGAAAGAGATTGTGCTGAGCACCCACTGAATTAAATCATATCATTTCTGCAATTGTGAGGTCATCTCTGTATGTGATTTATCAACTTCTGTTTTTTTTTTAAAAAATTATTAGTCTTACTCGTGATAAAATTAGTACGTACTTATTAAGAAAATTCAAAGAAATTAAACATAGGAAAAAGAATCTGAAACTATGTAAGAAGACATTTTAACAAGGCTACTTCATCTCTATAATATTGGATAAGAGGGTTATTAGACCCTATTTGATGTATTCTCACTGTGACATTTAGGGCTATCTCTTTAGTCTTGTCCTAGAGCTTGTTAAGGACTCCACAGTCCACTTTGCAGAAAAGAAATGCTGTAGAACAAGAAAGCCATTAGGCTAGGCACAATGGCTCATGCCTGTAATCCCAGCACCTTGGGAGGCCGTGGTGGGTGGACCACCTGAGGTCAGGAGTTAAAGACCAGTCTAGCCAATCTGGTGAAACCCTGTCTTTACTAAAAATACAAAAATTATCTGGGTGTGGTGGCAGGCGCCTGAAATCCCAGCTACTTGGAAGGCTGAGGCAGGAGAATCGCTTGAACCTGGGAGGCGGAGGTTGCAATGAACCAAGATTGTACCACTGCACTCCAGCCTGGGCGACAAGATTGAAATTTTGTCTCAAAAAAAAAAAAAAAAAAAGAGAGAAAGCCGTTAATAGTCATTTTTTAGTTTATTATAAAAAGTCATAAGGAGGCTTTAAACTTTTAAATTTGGGTGGCATACTCATGTCACAGCATGTTGCACAGCTTACCATTTGCACATTTTTTCTAATGATTGGGTGAGTTAGGGCTCCTGAGGTAGGCAGATTATAAATGTGCCTCATGTGTTTATCCCATTGTCCTATGAGAGTCCCCAGGAACTAAAACTACTTTCTAGTGTAGGAAAAAAGGAACTCTGCAGGAAAAAAGACCCTTCTGTGATTTTTAGGATAAATAATAAATTAAGAAAGCAAAACATCTTGTTCCTATGATGTAGAACTCCTGAAAAAATGGTCATCAGTGTTGGTTAGTTTATTTGTACTGCTCATTCAAATGCAGCTCTGACAAGTGACTGAAATTTCACATAAGGCTAGTACAACTTTTTAAAATGTCAGAATTAAGAAAAAAAAATTTTTTTTTTTGAGACGGAGTTTTGCTCTTGTTGCCCAGGCTGGAGTGCAATGGCACAATCTCGACTCACCACAACCTCCACCTCCTGGATTCAAGCGATTCTCCCGCCTCAGCTTCCTGGGTAGCTGGGATTACAGGCGCCTACCGCCACATCCAGCTAATTTTCTATTTTTAGTAGAGAGAGGGTTTCTCCATGTTGGTTAGGTTGGTCTCTAACTCCCAACCTCAGGTGATCCACCCGCCTCGGCCTCCCAAAGTGCTGGGATTACAGGCATGAGCCACTGTGCCCAGCCAGAAAAATTCTTAAATTTTGAGTCTGTAGTTTATTTTAGAACATGAGAGAATATAACATATTTTAAAAAAACATAAGACAGCGAATTGCTAAGTTATTCTTTTCCTATTCTTGGCTCTGTATTGACTTGGTTTTTGAATTATACAATCAGATCCAAGCACTTCTCAGGTGTATTTATTTATTTAGACAGTCTCCTTCTGCCGCCCAGGCTGGAGTACAGTGGTGTGATCTTGACTCACTGCAACCTCCGCCTCCTGGGTTCAAGCAATTTTCCTGTCACAGCCTCCTGAGTAGCTGGGATTACAGATGCCCACCACCACGCCCGGCTAAATTTTGTATTTTTAGGAGAGACAGGGTTTCCCCATGTTGACTAGGCTGCTCTCAAACTCCTGACCTCAGATAATATGCCCACCTCGCCTCCCAGAGTGTTGGGATTACAGGCATGAGCCACCTCGCCCAGCCAGGTTTACTTCAAACTCTTTCAGACATCTTAAATGTATATTGAAATAGTGCGGCTGTGCACTGTGGCTCATGCTTGTAATCTCACCACTTTGGGAGGCTGAGGCTGGCGGATCATGAGGTCAGGAGTTCGAGACCAGCCTGGCCAATATGGTGAAACCCCATCTCTACTAAAAATACAAAAATTAGCCAGGTGTGGCGGTGTACGCTGTTAGTCCCAGCTACTCTGGAGGCTGAGGCAGGAGAATCACTTGAACCCAGGAACAGAGGTTGCAGTGAGCTGAGATCGTGCCACTGCACTCTAGCCTGGGCAGCAGAGTGAGACTCTGTCTCAGAAAAGAAAAAAAGAAAAAAATGAAATAGTGCATATAGTAATTGAATAGGCTCTATAACCAGAGAGAAACTCGAAATTAATGTGAATAAGTGAGTTAGGCAAGAGAGAAAGGAGTCCATACAAAGGCCACCTTTTGTTGGGTTGGATGATAATAATAAGGAATACTTTGCTACATAGTTTCCCTGTATCTTATGAAACAACTCGTAGGGGCAAATTACAAGTATTTCTCTATGGCTATCTTTCCTTAGCCAAAGACTCACCATGTCCTCAATTAAGGACCTGTTTCTTCAGAATCACTTCAGGATGTGCCTCCAAAAAAAAAAAAAAAAAAAAAAAAAAGGACCTGTTTCTATTTGCTTTTTAGAGTAAAGGAAATGCACAAACTGAAAGGAAGAAGAACCTGCCAGATGTAGAGTAGAAAATGCAGCAGCTAAAAATTCAGGGAATCCCAGAATCACTGTATGGTTTTTAAAAATCCTTTTTATTAATGTTACATACACAAAAATGCTAACTAGAGAATTGTACAGATATATCATAAATCCTGTTAGTTATATGGACATTCACTTAAATTTGTTTTTAAATTTATTAATCATTAAATTATTCATATTTTCTTTTTCTTTTCTTTTTTTTTTTTTTTTTGAGACAGAGTCTCTCTCACCCAGGCTGGAGTGCAGTGGCGCGATCTCAGCTCACTGCAACCTCTGCCTCCTGGGTTCAAGCAGTTCTCCTGCATCAGCCTCCCAAGCAGCTAGGACGATAGGTGCCCACCACCATGCCCAGCTAATTTTTGTATTTTTAGTAGACACAGGGTTTCACCATATTGGCCAGACTGGTCTCGACCTCCTGACCTTGTGATCTGCCTGCGTTGGGCTCCCAAAGTGCTGGGATTACAGGCGTGAGCCACCATGTCCAGTCTGTTTTCTAAATTTGAACATGAATTTATAAAAACTACCTGACTGGTATATCCTAATAAAATTGCAGCTTACATTTAGTCATATAATTTTATTTGATCACCTATTATTTCAGTCATACTTATCAGTGTTCATTTTTAGCACTGATTTAGAGCTTTATAATTACAGAAGGAAAAGTTTCTAAATATGTGATAAAGTAAGATCCTGATGTCTGGGAGCACCAAACATTTCTGAGCAAACAAATATAATTGATAAGCATGTAATAGGTTTGGCTTCACACTGAACATTCTGGAGCAGCATTTAAACATATGAAGATTATTATTATTATTATTTTTTGAGATGAAGTCTTGCTCTGTTGCCAGGCTGGAGTGCAATGGCGTGACCTTAGTTCACTGCATCCTCCGCCTCCTGGGTTCAAGCAACTCCTGCTTCAGCCTCCCAGGTAGCTGGGATTACAGGTGCACCCCACCATGCCCAGCTAATTTTTGTATTTTTAGTAGAGACGGGGTTTCACCATGTTGGCCAGGCTGGTCTCGATCTCTTGACCTAGTGATTGACCCGCCTCAGCCTCCCAAAGTGCTGGGACTGCAGGAGTGAGCCGGTGCACCCAGCCGAAGATTCTTTAAAAAGATGGAAATTGGCCAGGCACAGTAGCTCATGCCTGTAATCCCAACACTTTGGGAGGCTGAGGCAGGTGGATCATGAGGTCAGGAGTTTGAGACCAGCCTGGCCAACATGGTAAAACCCCATCTCTACCAATAATACAAAAAATTAACTGGGTGTGGTGGTGTACACCTGTAATCTCAGCTACTCAGGAGGCTGAGGCAGGAGAATTGCTTGAACCTGGGAGGCGGAGGTTGCAGTGAGCCAAGGTAGCACACTACCCTCCAGCCTGGGCGACAGAGCAGATTCCATCTCAAAAAAAAAAAAAAAAAAAAAGAAAGGATGGAAATTGAGCATGGCAAGTGAAGCAAAAAGAAGCAAATCTTTTGGTTTGACTAGCATTTTTATAATTTAGTAATTTACATGTAATTTAGCATTAATACAATCAGAGTTTTGGCAGCATATATCTACATTATAGTCCCTGGTTCTTTCTTGCTTGGTTTCTAATTTTAGGGTGGACATGGCCATTGTGAGGGGAAGAATTTGAAGGGGAACAGATTTTTTTCCTAGTAGTGTCTTTTTAAAAAATAGTCCTAAAAATACAAGAAGACAACTCTTCCTTTTTATTTATCTACAATAGAAATGTGATATGAGCTGCTGTTAAGGCAGCCATCCATGTGCATGAGCATCATCCAACTTTTTTTTGTTAGCAAAACATTTACTGTTTTCTTCTCTAAGACTCTGTTGATGTGATAATTTGATTTGAATTATAAAGTCATCTCTCTCTGCCTACTTCTTTTTTTGCCATAATTACTGAGTGGGTAACATTCCACAACATGATTCAAACTGTGCTTATCCTGATCTCTGCCTTCATATAGCCACATAACCTCAAGTCAGTTATCTCCTATAACACTCAGGCTTCTTTAAATGAGTTCTTAATGAAATATTTGATCTATTGTTTTAAAAGCTATTCGTGGCCAGGCATGGTGGCTCATGTCTATAATCCCAGCATTTTGGGAGGCTGAGGCAGGTGGATCATGAGGCCAGGAGTTCGAGACCAGCCTGGCCAATATGATGAAACCCGCTCTCTACTAAAAATAAAATTAGCTAGATGTGGTGGTGCACACCTGCAGTCCCAGCTATTCGGGGGGCTAAGGCAGAAGAATCTCTTGAACCTGGGAGGCGGAGGTTGCAGTGAGCAAAGATGGTGCCACTGCACTCCAGCCTGGGCGACAGAATGAGAGACTCCATCTCAAAAAAAAAAAAAAAAAAAATATATATATATATATATATACACACACATACACATACATAAAAATTAGCTGGGTGTGGTGGCTCATGCCTATAATCCCAGCTACTTGGGAGGCTGAGACAGGAGAATCCCTTGAACCCAGAAGGCAGAGGTTGCAGTGAGCCGAGATCATACCATTGCACTCCAACCTGGGTGACAAAAGCGAGACTCCATCTCAAACACACACACACACACACACACACACACACACACACAAGCTATTTGTTACATTACATAGTTAAAAATATGTTCTGTTGGTCAGCAATGAAAGCATTAATAATATTTATAATTTAGCAGCATCCCTGATTTAAAAATAGAGAAAATAGATAATGTTTATAAAATATATTAAAATGATATGGTATTCAAATGTTAATTAAATTGTTTTATCTGTGATTTGAGGGACCAAAATAGACTCCCCTTTATCAACTAAGATGAACCCTAACGTTAAGGAAACAAAAGTTACCTCTAGGTTGAGGGTTCAGGGCTCAGCTGGCATGACAATTTCCTAAATTTCTAGGCTGTGAGAAAAATCACACTCTTGCTGGGTGTGGTGGCTCACATGTATAATCCTAGCACTTTGGGAGGCCAAGGCAGGTGGATCACCTGAGGACAGGAGTTTGAAACCAGCCTGGCCAAGATGGCAAAACTCCGTCTCTACTAAAAATACAAAAATTATCTGAGTATGGTGGTACATGCTTTTAATTCCAGCTACTCGGGAGATTTAGGCAGAAGAATTGCTTGCATCTGGGAGATAGAGGTTGCAGTGAGCTGAGATCGGGCCACTGCACTCCAGCATGGAAGGTAAGAGTGAGACCCCCGTCTCAAACAAAAAAGAAAGAAAAAGAAAAACCACATTCTTGCTAAACTCCCTAACAATAGGAGCTATCAGGCAAATTTCTAATCTTGATTTATAACCTAGACTACTACACCTCTGATTGGATAGAGATGTGTGTGTGTGTGTGTGTGTGTGTGTGTGTGTGTGTGTGTAGAGACAGGGTCTTGTTCTGCTGTCCAGGCTGGTCTTGGACTCCTGACTTCAAGCAATCCTCCCACCTTGGCCTCCCAAAGTATTGGGATTACAGGCATGAGCCAGCATGCCTGGCCACAAACGTTGTTTTCTGATAAGCAATTACTTAAGTTTCAGCCAGTTTATAGAGACTACACAAACTGTCTTTATGTCCTATAGTTCACCTTTTGATGTAGAGCCAAATTCTACCTCATCTTAATGCTTAAAGTCCCATTCGAAAATGAACATGGGATGTATATTATATTTATATATGTGTGTCCATTGCACATATGCTCTGTTCTTCTCACAAATATGTATAACTTTCCCTGCAAACCTGCTGAATAAGTATGATATACAATTGTGTTGTACAGGCCCTGTGAGGTGTAAAACTCAATCTACTCTTTCCCTTTTTGAAGAGAAAGCACATTCGGTCCATGCTGGAGATGGTCTTTTCCTGGTTTGCAAACTGATATCACCAATAAAACTCTCTTTTCTATGTAGCCGTCTTGGTGGTCTTTTGGATGACATATTCTCTTAAATAATTGTCAGCACTCTTCCAGTTTCCTAGTTCCATCTGATAATGCCTTTTATGGGGTACAAACTTGTTCTATTTCGTAAAGTATATAATGTACAACCCAGCACAGGTATACTACCAAAATTCTGAATTTTCCTGTTCTTCAAAAAATAATAAAATTGGATTACCTGGTGTTTTACCAGGACTCTACCTAATTTTGTATTTACTAAAGAAATAAGAAAAATAAAGGAAAAGATAATTTAAGATTGTGATCTCTTTTAATCTTGAAAAAGGTTGATCAGAATTGATAGCAGTGGTCATCATACGTAGTATACCTTTCTAACAGACTCTCTGGTGGCCTCAGCAACTATTACGTTGGTGTAAAAGTAACTGCTCCTCCAGGGAAATCAAGAGTTGTTCCTGTGGTAGGTTCAACAGGTATAAATCTGCTCATTGCCTGTTATATTTATATATTTGTTGATCCTTACACCAGTATCAAAGATTGTCAATTTTCAGAAGTCAATTTCTACAAAAATGCCTACTGGAATTTTGATGGGATTGTGTTAAATCTATACATCAATTTGAGAATGGATATCTTAACAATATCAAGGACAGGCATGGTGGCTCATGCCTCTAATCCTAGCCCTTTGGGAGGCCAAGGTGGGCAGATCACTTGGGGTCGGGAGTTCAAAAGCAGCCTGGCCAACGTGGTGAAACCCTTTCTCTACTAAAAATAAATTCACCGGTGTAGTGGCGGGTGGCTATAATCCCAGCTACTCAGAAGGCTGAGACAGGAGAATTGCTTAAACCTGAGAGGCAGAGGCTGCAGTGAGCTGAGACAGCACCATTGTACTCAAGCCTGTGCCACAAGATCTAGTCCCTGTTATGAATAATGGAGATCTATTGACTAACATACTGACATTTATCTTAAAAATTTTAAAGTACTTTTAAAGTAATTGCCCCAAGGGTTATAGCTCTTTTTATGTAACTTGCCCTTGATTGTATTGTCTGATATTTTAGTTGAAGACCATACCTAAGGATGTGGATATGGCGACAGAAAGTTTTCCCCTTATTCTATAAGTAGGAGCCTGCGCATACTATTTTGGTATTTATTTTGATTATTGTAATGATCAATTATTACATAATTGCTAATGATATGTGAACTTTTGCCAATAATATAATGAAACTTCAGCAATGAATGCATTGGTACAATGGATATTTTATTGGCTAATACTACTTGTCAAAAGGTTTTGGTCTGGCAAGTGTGTTTGAGTTTTATTTCTAGTCTGTTTTTATTTTCCACATATGATTCTATCTTGTAAACCTTTTTTACAAAGCACTTTTTAAAGCAAATGGTTGAAGTAATGAGTTGCTTACATCAAAATAAAAAGGTTAGGTGTAGTGGTGTGCACCTATAGTCCCTGAGCTACTTGGGGGGCTGAGGTGCAAGGAACACTTGTGCCCAGGAGTTTGAGGCTGGCCTGGGCAATGTAGCAAGACCCTATCTCTTAAAAAAGGAGGAGAAGGAGGAGAATGAAAGAAGGGAGGGAGGGAGAGAGGGAAGAAGAACAGCAACAACAAATGAAAAATGTGAGATAGGATTGTTTGAAACCAGGAGTTCGAGGTCCCACTCGGCAAATAGTGAGACCTTGTATCTTCAAAGAAGAAGAAAATAAAAGAAAGAAGAAGAAAAAAAAAAAAAAAGAAAATGACCCATTAGGCTAGAACATGATAACATTAGGATAGGTCTCAGAGAGTCTGAAAAAAGATATAGTCTTGATTTCTGTGTTTATTATTAATATTCCAAGCTTGTAGACTTTTCATCTGTTCTCCCTGAGGAGACTGATCTCCAGAGTAAAAATAGTTTAAAGTGTAGTTTCAGTGCCTACTAAGACCACAAGTTTGGTAGACTGCTGCAGAGTCAACATTTTCCTCCAATTCAAGGTTATGAATTTGACAGCTTTTAATTTTTTTTATTTTTTGAGACAGAGTCTTGCTCTGTTACCTAGGCTAGAGTGCAGTGGTGCAATATCAACTCACTGCAACCTCTGCCTCCCAACTTCAGGCAATTCTCCTGCCTCAGCCTTCTGAGTAGCTGGGATTACAGGCATGTACCACCACACTGGCTAATTTTTTATATTTTTTAGTAGAGACAGGGTTTCGCTATGATGGCCAGGCTGGTCTCAAACTCCTGACTTCACGTGATCCACCCACCTCAGCCTCCCATACTTGAGAGGCTGAGGCAGGAGAATCGCTTGAACCTGGGAGCTGGAGGTTGCGATGAGCTGAGATCGTGCCATTGCACTCCAGCCTGGGCAACAAGAGCGAAACTCCACCTCAAAAAAACAAAAACAAAAACCACACGCACACACACACGCACGCACAAACACGCGCACACACACACCTTGCCGGGCGTGGTGGCGGGCGCCTGTAATCCCAGCTACTCGGGAGGCTGAGGCAGGAGAGTTGCCTGAACCCGGGAGGTGGAGGTTGCAGTGAGCCGAGATCGCGCCATTGCACTCCAGCCTGGATGACAAGAGCGAAACTCAGTCTCAGAAAAAAAAAAAAAAAAAAAAAGTTGGCTACATTCAGAAAGTGTAAATTAAAGGGCTCTAAATGGAAACTGGGCCAGGTTACCAAAAACAATTAGCAGTATTGCATAGGGAGGCAATTGAGAAATCTTAGGTGATATGGGAGCCATAAATTATAAGATGATAAAAGACAGCAAGAAAGCATTCTTTGATTTTAATAAAAGACAAAAGTATAGAAACAAATCAAATATCCTACTATCTCACTAACCTCCTAACTGCCCACTTGCTCCTCCTGCAGGGTTAGGGAAAGCTGATAACTGATGACTGCATAGAGGCAGATAATTATGATGATTTTTCTTCTTTTCTGAAAAAGTCATCCTGAGGTTAATCAGAAGAATGCACTTATGATGGGTGGGATAAAAACCAAACTAAAGAGAAGAAAGGAAAAGACTAGTTAAAGAGCTCTTCAAACTATGTTCTATTCAAACTGGTTCCAGTATATTGTCATTCACTCTAGAATTGCTAAAAAATTATTAGGTATTGGCCAGGCAGTGGCTCACACCTGTAATCCCAGCACTTTGGGAGGCCGAGGCGGGTGGATCACTTGAGGTTAGGAGTTCGAAACCAGCCTGTCCGATATGGCGAAACCCCGTCTTTAAAAAAAAAAAAAGAAAAATTATTAGGTGTTATTGATTAGTTTTGAATTATTATTTGAAAATCTCTCAAAAGGCAGACAATCCTAGCATCCTTCATAAAAATGTCAGGCAAAAAAAATAACAAATTTGTTTATCTTAATTTTGAAACCTAGAGACCTAGAAAGAATCCTGAAAGTTGATTTATAGTAATCTGGAGAAACGGTATATAATAATCACTGTGAATTTGTTATTTTATCTGAATAGTTTGTTTTTTTCTTTTCTTTTCTTTTTTTTTTTGAGATGAAGTCTTACTCTGTCACCCAGGCTGGAGTACAGTGGCACAATCTTGGCTCACTGCAACCTCTGCCTTCCTAGTTCAAGCGATTCTCCTGTCAGCCTCCCAAGTAGCTGGGATTACAGGTGTGCACCACCACACCCGGCTAATTTTTGTATTTTTAGTAGAGACTGGGTTTCACAATGTTGGGTAGGCTGGTCTTGAACTCCTTACCTCAGGTGATCTGCCTGCCTCAGCCTCCCAAAGTGCTGGAATTACAGGTGTGAGCCACCGTGCTCAGCCTGGTTAGTTTCTCTTAATAATAGTTTGATGAACGCTGTAAACATTGGGAAAGCAAGAGATACAATGTTTTTGTAGTTCACACACTTGGGGTCACTTCTTAGACCTCTTCTCTTTTTTTGTCTGCACTCCCTGGGTAATTTTTTTTTTTTTGAGACAGAGTCTCGCTCCATTGCTCAGGCTGGAATGTAGTGGTGTGATCTCAGCTCACTGCAACCTCTCCCTCCTGGGTTCATGCGATTCTCCTGCCTCAGCCTTCTGAGCAGCTGGGATTACAGGCACATGCCACCACACTCAGCTGATTTTTGTATTTTTAGTAGAGATGGAGTTTCACCATGTTGGTCAGGCTGGTCTTGAACTCTTCACCTCATGATCTGCCTGCCTTGGCCTCCCAAAGTGCCGAGATTACAGGCATGAGCTACCGCGCCTGGCCCCTCCCTGGGTAATTTTATCCAGACTCATGACCTTGAATACCATTTATATGCTGATGATTCTGAAATCTCTTTCCAGCCTGTACTTCACCAATAAACTCCAAACTCAGATTTCCAATTGCCCATTCAACAGCTATATTAGAATATGTAATAGGTATCTCAAACTTAACATGTCTAAAATTAAGGTCCTGATCTCTTTCCCACGTTCATATGCTTTCTTGAGTGTTTTCTGCACGTTAGTTAAGGGCAACTCCATTCTTCAAATTGCTCGAGAGAAAAATCTTGGAGTAATCCTCGATTCCTCTCTTTTTCTTATACCCTATATCCTTTCAGCTCTATCTTCAAAATATTTCCAGGATCTGACCATCTTACACCGCTTCACTGCTATTCACAACATCTGTTGTCTGGATTTTGTAGAAGTCTCCTAACTGATCTCCTGCCCTCACCTCTGTTCAACCTTCAGTTTTTTACCAAGGTGTTCTTTTTTTTCTTTTTTGAGATGGATTTTTGCTCTCGTTGCCCAGGCTGGAGTGCAATGGTGTGATCTTGGCTCACTGCAACCTCCACCTCCCAGGTTCAAGCAATTATCCTGCCTCAGCCTTACCCGCATGTTCTTGTTTTTTGTTTGTTTGTTTTTTTGAGATAGTCTCACTCTGTTGCCCAGGCTAGAGTGCAGTGGGGTGATCTCGGGTCACTCCAACCTCTGCCTCCTGGGTTCAAGCAATTCTCCTGCCTCAGCTTCCGGAGTAGCTGGAATGACAGGCACCCACCACTGTGCTGGCTAATTTTTTTATTTTTAGTAAAGATGGGGTTTCACCATCTTGGCCAGGCTGGTCTTGAACCCCTAACCTCGTGATCCACCCACCTCAGCCTCCCAAAGTGCTGGGATTACAGGCGTGAGCCACCATGCCTGGCTCACCTGGGTGTTCTTAATAAAACATAAGTCAGACTGCGTGTGGTGGTTCATGCCTATAATCCCAACAGTTTGGGAGGCTGAGATGAGAAGATCTGTTGAGGCCAGGAGTTTGAGATCAGCCTTGGCAATATGGTGAGACCCCACCTGTACAGAAAAAAAATTTTAAGACCCCTTAAATCAGATGATGTCATTGCTCTGCCCAAAACCCTTATGGCTTCCAACTTGACTCAGAGTAAAAGCCACAGACATTACAATAACTTACATGGCCCTACCCAGTATGCCTCTGCTCCTTCTTTGACACCATTTGTTATTTTCCTCCCTATTGCTCATTATGTTCCAGGCCCACTGGATCCTTTGCAGTTCCTACAGCTCATGGTTACGCTTTTGCCTTAGAAACTTTGTTCTTGCTGTTTCCTTTGCCTAGAAATCTCTTTCCTCTGGCATCTGCATGATTTCTTTCTTCACCTCCTTCCAATTCAAGACAAACTCTTTAACGTTCTTTATTCATGTACAAAGCCTCCTCTACCACCCTGCTTAAAATCATAACTCTCCCCATTTCTATTTCTCTTTTCTGTTTTTTTGTTTGTTTGTATCAGATAGCATTTCCCTATCTGGCAAGTATATATGTTACTTTTTTTTTTTTTTTTGAGACAGAGTCTTGCTCTGTCACCCAGGCTGGGGTGCAGTGGCTTTGTCTCGGCTCACTGCAACCTCTGCCTCCTGGGTTGAAGCAATTCTCCTACCTCAGCCTCCCAAGTAGCTGAGATACAGGCGTCTGCCACCATGCCCAGCTAATTTTTGCATTTTTAGTAGAGACAGTGTTTCACTACTTTGGCCAGGCTGGACTTGAACTCCTGATGTCAGGTGATCCACCCGCATCAGCCTCCCAAAGTGCTGGGATTAGAGGCATGAGCCACCATGCCCAGCCACGTGCTACTTTTGAATCTTTGTTATCAATTGTGTCCCTCCACTAAAATGACTCCCCAAAGGCAAGGTTTTAATGTCTTGTTCACTCCTATAGTCTCCATACTTAGAACAATGCCTAGCATATATTGGCACTCGATAACATTTGCATGTGATGAATGAATGGATTTATTAAGTACCCCACATAGTAAGTCACTTCAGGAAAAAAAAGAAGAAGAATGAAATATAAGATAATTTTAATGGTGGGGTAGAATATGCTCTCTATATCATGGTAGTATTAGTTTTATTTTCTGGATAACAATACTTTATATTGATTGTTGGTTTCCAGTAGCTATTACATAATCTATATGCCCCTCTTGCTCAAGAGAGTAAGGATGATCCTGAAATTCTCTTTGAAGTTAGATTATCATAGTCTCCGCCAGAGGGAGTCCACAGTCCATCATTTTCAGGAGCTGAAGTCAGCCTGTCCCTGTCAAACAGAGGACAAGCCATTTGATCTCCTGTTGGACTGAACTAATGTATGAAGATGGGGTACTAATATGTCTGTGCTTTTTGCTCTAAATCCCTAGATGAGAGATACAACAAAAGTGCAAGCTAGGAATTTGATTTCCTCAGATGAATGACTCCAAAGTCTTAGGACATTTCAAACCAAGACCTAGATTATACACATTTCAGGCAACATTTACTCTTGGGCATCTCTGAGTAATTTCTTTGTGGCTACTAATTATTACATTGAACAGTATTATTATAATGTTAAAAGCATCTGATGCCTCATGAAATTACTTTAACAACAGGATTTGTTATGTAATAATTCTTATTATATAATAATTATTGTATTCCTTGGATTGTTGTTGAGTTTGGAAAATTGATTTCTTTAATTTCTCTCTACTCTTCAAATAGAAAATATGATGGTATCAGAATATTTATTGAAACTGTATCTACAAACTCCTGGGGATTTTTTCTTTTCTCTCTCTTTCTCCCTCCCTCCCTCCCTCCCTTCCTTCCTTCTTTCTTTCTTTCTTTCTTTCTCCTTCCTTCCGTCCCTCCCTCCCTCTCTCTCTCTTTCTTTCTTCTTTCTTTCCTTCCTTCATTCCTTCTTTCTTTCCTTCTTTCTTTCTTTCTTTCTTTCCAGGGTCTTGCTCTGTTGTTCGGGCTGAAGTGCAGTGACACAAATTCCTGGGCTCAAGCAATCCTCTTTCCTCAGCCTCCTGAATAGCTGGGACTACAGGTGTTCACCACCATGCCAGGCTAATTTTTAATTTTTTCTTAGAGACAGGGCCTCATTATATTGGCCAGGCTGGTTCTTTTTTCTCTTTTAATGTTTATTGAATGAACATTCAATTTTTATTTAAAGCCACATATTATGAGAGTCCAGATTAATATCAGATTACCTGAGTTAGAAGGCAAATGCTTTTGTCACCTCTTCATTGGGAAGCTGTGTGGTGCTTTGCTGCCTCAGTTTTCCCAGCTGGATAATGGGGACAAAATAGCTTAGAGATATTGTGAGGACTCAAGGTTTACCACATACAGGACACAGTGGGTTGGTAGTGATGAAATTTGGTAGTTCACAGGGTCTCTGTGTCTTCTTCAAGGATGAAGAATGACGGTCTTTAAGTTTTGTTGTGCAAGGTGTCTGAGTTTATCCTGACTTAACTCCCTTTGGGAATAAATTAGGTCTGAAAGTGTCCTCTACTCTTGTTGCATACTGCCTGTGAAATCCCTAGGGTATCTGTGCACTGGTCACCATTTATTTAGACATAAATTTGGCATGAGTTATCTGTTCTGTATGCATAAAGTGTTTCATTAAATACAAGAATAAACATGGCATTTACAGTTTTAAAAGAGAACTGTATAATGTGTCCCCTATTGTGGTTGGGAAGAAAATTAATCTCTGGAGACCCAGTTAGAGTTGTGCCATGTCAAAAGAGAGATACTAGTACTATAATTCTTTTCCATCCTGAGAAAAGTTACTTTAGCTCAACACTTTCCAACTTTTATCTTTTGGGGTTACATCGGATTTTCTCAGAGTCTTGGTGCATCAGTGGAGTTTTAAAAGTAAAGTTACAAACATAGCTGTAGTAAGGTGTTAAGAGGATGAGTTACTGGTTAATTTAGGCAGATCCAGGTTTTATGGAAGCTGATGCTTTTAAATGAGGGCACTTTTTGAGGAGAAAACACAAAATTTCAAAGGCGAAATTGGAAGGGCTGCTTCCATGGCCTTGGGTGGAGTCTGTGCAAGGGAGGGGCTACATTGGCTTTCAACAAATATGCCTCTGCTAATAGGATTGTTCCTACTTGGGTCTCTGTGGCCACCGAAACTCATGCAAACAGGTAGATTATGGCAATAGCAGTGGCAGTAGCAGCTGAATTGGCAATCAATTGGCCAGGTCTTGAAATCTGTTGGGTAGCAATCATGTGATGATTGGAGTCCTGGCTCTAGTCCTTTGACCACATGAAGTTGTCATAAGTGAAACAGGATACAACTGGTTGCTCAGTGGGTTGCTGCTGTATGGTACTCATTACCTTTCATTTGGAAGAAGAGACATAGAATATAGTCACAAGGATAGGAAACTCTCCTATGCTTAACACACTTCGAAGAATAAAATTAAAATTTGATCCATTAAATAATTGAGTTGGGGTTCTGTTTTCACCAGAGTAATAAAAACTTGCTTTTGATGGGCACCAGTTATCACCTAACTGTCAAATTCAGTGGCTTTTTTTAAGTCCTTATTTTTCCTGATCTTTGTGTCACATTTGACACTGTGAATCATCTTTTCCTCCTCAAAGCACTCCATCTTTTTTGTCGCATGTCATCATTTTCTTCGTACTTCTAAGTGCTTTTCTGTTGTACTGATAATATATCTTCCTACTGTATTTCCCTGGTAGTTTGTTTTGTTTTTTTTGAGACAGAGTCTTGCTCTGTTGCCCAGGCTAGAATGCAGTGGTGTGATCTCAGCTCACCATAACCTCTGCCTCCTGGGTTCAAGCAATTCTCCTGCCTCAGCCTCCTGAATAGCTAGGACTGCAGGTGGGTACCACCATGCACTGCTAATTTTTGTATTTTTAGTAAAGACAGAATTTCACTATGTTGGCCAGGCTGCTCTCAAACTCCTGACCTCAGGTGATCCACCTGCCTCGGCCTCCCAAAGTGCTGGGATTACAGGTGTGAGCCACTGCGCCCAGCCTCCCTGGTAGTTCTTAAGGCCTCCACCCTTCCCTGTTTTCTTGAGAGAAGTGTGTTGCTCTTATAGCTTGGCTACCACCTCTGAGGGTATTACTCCCAAATTTGTAGTTCTTCCACAGACATTTATGTGAAGCTGCAATCTGTATATGTTTGCTAAATGTTTCCACTTTATCATTTTGCTATTTCTTCAGCCTTACTGATGATTTGGCTGTGTCCCCACCCAAATCTCATCTTGAATTCCCACATGTTGTGGGAGGGACTCTGTGGGAGGTAATTGAACAATGGGGGCAGATCTTTCTTGTACTGTTCTTGTAATAGTAAGTCTCAAGAGATCTGATAGTTATTATAAGGGGAGTTTTCCTGCACAAGCTCTCTCTTTTTGCCTGCTGCCATCCATGTAAGACATGACTTGCTGTTCCTTGCCTTCCACCATGATTGTGAAGCCTCCCCAGCCATGCGGAACTGTAAGTCCAATAAACCTCTTTTTTTTTTGTAAATCACCCAGTCTCAGGTATGTCTTTATCAGCAGCATGAAAACAGACTATTGCAGTGAATTGATACCAGTAGAGTGGGGCATTGCTGAAAAGATACTCAAAAATGTGGAAACGACTTTGGAACTGGGTAACAGGCAGAGGTTGGAATTGTTTGGAGGGCTCAGAAGATAGGAAAATGTGGGAAAATTTGGAACTTCCTAGAGACTTGTTGAATGGCTTTGACCAAAAGCCTGATTGCAACATGGACAATAAGGTCCAAGCTGAGATGGTCTCAGATAGAGATGAGGAACTTGTTGGGAATTGGAGCAAAGATGACTCTTGTAATGTTTTAGCAAAGAGACTGGCAGCATTTTGCCCCTGCCCTAGAGATTGTGGAACTTTAAACTTCAGAGAGGTGACTTAGGGTAACTGGTGGAAGAAATTTCTAAGCAGCAAAGCATTCAAGAGGTGTATTGGATGCTGTTAAAGGCATTCAGTTTTATAAGGGAAGCAGAGCATAAAAGTTCAGAAAACTTGCAGCCTGACAATGCAATAGAAAAGAAAATTCATTTTCTGAGGAGAAATTCTAGCTGGCTGCAATTTGCAAAAGTAATGGGGAGGCAAATGTTCATCCCCAAGGCAATGGGGAAAATGTCTCCAGGACACATCAGAGACCTTTGTGGCAGCCCCTCCCATCACAGACCCAGAGGTCTAGGAGGAAAGGCCCAGGGTCTCCGTGCTCTGTCCAGTCTAGGGACTTGGGTGCCCTGCCACCCAGCTGCTCAGCCATGGTTGAAAGGGGCCAATGTAGAGCTCAGGCTGTGGCTTCAGAGGAGCAAGCCCAAGCCTTGGCAGCTTCCCCATAGTATTGAGCCTGCGAGTAAACAGAAGTCAAGAATTGGGGTTTGGGAACCTCTGCAAAGATTTCAGAGGATGTATGGAAACACCTGGATGTCCAGGAAGAAGTTTGCTGCAGGGGTGGGACCCTTGTGGAGAACATCTGCTAGGGCAATGCAAAAGGGAAATGTGGGGTTGGAGTCCTCACACAGAGTCCCTACTGGAGTACCACCTAGTGGAGCTGTGAAAAGAGGGCCACCATCCTCCAGACCCCAGAATGGTAGATCCACTGACAGCTTGCACTGAAAGCTTGGAAAAGCTGCAGACACTCACTGCCAGCCCATGAAACAGCCAGAAGGGAGGCTGTACCCTGCAAAGCCTCAGGGCTAGAGCTGCCCAAGACCATGGGAACCCACCTCTTGAGTCAGTGTGACCTGGATGTGAGACATGAAGTCAAAAGGAGATTATTTTGGAGCTTTAAGGTTTGACTGCCCCACTGGATTTTGGACTTGCTTGGGGCCTGTAGCCCCTTTGTTTTGGCCAATGTCTCCCATTTCAAATGGCTGTATTTATCCAGTGCCTGTACCTCCATTGTATCTAGGAAGTAAATAACTTGCTTTTGATTTTACAGGCTCATAGGCAGAAGGGACTTACCTTGTCTCGGATGAGACTTTGGACTGTGGACTTCTGAGTTAATGCTGAAATGAGTTAAGACTTTGGGGGACAGGCCGGGCATGGTGGCTCATGCCTGTAATCCAAGCACTTTGGAGGCCAAGGCAGGCAGATCACCTGAGGTCGGGAGTTCAAGACCAGCCTGACCAACATGATGAAACCCCATCTTTAAAAAAAAAAAAAAGACTTTGGGGGACTGTTGGGAAGGCATGATTGGTTTTGAAATGTGAGGATGTGAGATTTGGGAAGGGCCAGGGGCAGAATGATATGGTTTGGCTGTGTCCCCACCCAAATCTTATCTTGAATTCCCATGTTATGGGAGGGAACTGGTGGGAGGTAATTGAACCATGGGGACAGGCCTTTCCCATGCTGTTCTTGTGATAGTGAGTAAGCATCATGAGATCTGATGGTTATTATGAGGGGAGTTATCCTATACAAGCTCTCTCTTTGTCTGCTGCCATCCATGTAAGACGTGACTTGGTGCTCCGTGCCTTCTGCTATGATTATGAAGCCTCCCCAGCTGTGTGGAACTGTTCAATAAACCTCTTTCTTTTGTAAGTCGCCCAGTCTCAGGTATACCTTTATCAGCAGCAAGAAAACCGACTAATACACTTACCATATCTAAACTGTATTAATTTCTCCCCAAATTATCTTTCTCTCTTAGCTTTTCTTGATTTTAAAAGTAATACTATGGTTTTCCTTGGCTTGAAACTTGACATTAACTTAATTTTTTCAGCTTCCATGTATATTTTTTCAGCTTCCCAAATTGTATTAATTTTTCATGTTTAAGCTTATTTAGCCTCCCTTGCATGACCTGGACTCTTCCTATGCAAGGTTACCTTCTTTTTTTCTAGGTTCTCATATTCTATTGTTTATACTATGTTTTACATTCTGCTTTGTGATGCTAGTTACCTCTTAATTTATGTGTGTCATCAACAAAACTATTAGTTCTTGGAAGTTAGAGTTGTCAAACCGTTATCACCCAACCCCCAGTGCCTTTATATGATTACATACCTTAATATGTATGGAAAAAATAATTTAAATTCAAAATAACCTTGGTAGTTTGGAGACTTGCTTGAGAATTAAGGGATGATGTTAAAAATGATCAGTAGGAATCTGAGGTATAGATGTCACTGAGCAAGCTTGCCAGAAGAAATCTTGAGATGGGAGTTAGTGCCATGCTGTAGTTATTCTTTACATTTTCAGAGCATTCACAGTTCTGTTTGCCTTTGGGAAAGTGTAGTTGAAGATTTTCTGAAGTTTCAGACTTAGATCAAAAGCAAATCTACTTTTTCATTTCTGGAAATATGTGTGGTGGGTATCTGATTAAATATCTGCATATCCTGAGAAACTCCAATTATAAAACCTCTCATCAAAGGCAAAAAGGTACTGATGGTTTAGACCATTGGTTTGAACAGGTCACTCAGGTGGAAGGAGATAAACCTAGAGCCTAAGCAAGTTTGGAAGTTATGTTGGAGACTGCACATGAAGTCGAGTCCGTAAAAAGTGTTACCTAAGTAAAGAGTGAATTAGAAAAAAATCTACTTCTCAAAAAGAGATTGAAGGAAAATTTGCTCTTCTTGTCCTTGTCCCTGGATGGAATGGGAAAAAAAAATCCCAACCACCTTTCCTTGAGAATTCGTAACCATCCTTCATGCAGGTTTGGTGTCAGAATTCACACCGCGTGTGTAATCCAAAATACCCAAGATTATAATGTAGCTTTTTTTGTTTGTTTGTTTGTTTGCTGAGACAGGGTCTCACTCTGTTCCCCAGGCTGGAGTCCAGTGGCATGATCATGGCTCACTGTAGCCTTGACTTCCCAAGACTCAGGTGATCTTCCTGCCTCAGTGCTCCCCCAGGCCCCTGTAGCTGGGACTATAGGCACACACCATCATGCTTGGCTAATTTTTGTATTTTTAGTAGAGGTGGGTTTTTGTCATGGAGCCCAGGGGTCTCGAACTCCTGGGCTTTAGTGATCTGCTCACTTTAGCCTCCAAAAGTGCTGGGATGATAAGCACGAGCCACGGTGCCCGGCCTAGAATGTACTTTTAAGTGATATAAATCAACATTTATATAATCACCATCTCTTTGCCAGCCTTTTGAAAAATGTTGACTTACACTGTTTGATCTCATATTTAACAATTTATTTTCTCATACTTGGGACATCGTAATACTTAGGGTCACAGGGTGAGGGGCCAGTTAAATAGAACCTGCCGTGATGAGATTACTAATCTAATGAAAGAGAAGTCAGAGGTGAAAAAGCTCTAAGAACACAGATAAAAGGCACAGACAAATGCATCCA